>JANHFQ010008699.1:27278-39537 GCA_032468035.1 Aparallactus werneri | reverse complement strand
GGAGTCAACACCTCACTCCCCATCACCAAGGTTGAAGGGCGGTGGACCAGAGATGTCGAAACCCACAGTAGCTCAGTTATGTATTAGGAGGAATGTCCATGAGATTATTAAAATCCCAAGTGTAGAAATAGCCAAACTTTAAAAAAATGTGAAATTTAACATATCAGAATTATCCATTCTTATTTTATAGAGATAAACATTATTTTTGATATTTACTTGGCACATATATGCTAACAGGTGAGATACAGAAATGGGATGAATAAGTAAATAAACAGTATTTTAGTTTTATGTTGTAAGCATCAAATAGCACATTTTCCAATCTTCTGAATTACTACAATGCATTTTTGAGAGATGAGAAAGAAAATGCAGAGAATGTCTTTTGTTGTGGTTGGTTCTTTAATTCATTTGTTTCTAATAGGCTCTACGTTATTTGGCGGAATGTCGGGCCAATAGAGAAAAGATGAAAAGTGAACTGGGAATGATGCTGAGTTTACAGACTGTTGTACAGAAGTAAGTATAGCATGCTTTCTGTGGTAAATGTACCTGATTGTGTTTT
Source organism: Aparallactus werneri (assembly GCA_032468035.1). Taxonomy (NCBI): domain Eukaryota; kingdom Metazoa; phylum Chordata; class Lepidosauria; order Squamata; family Lamprophiidae; genus Aparallactus; species Aparallactus werneri. The sequence continues at coordinate 38,981 of JANHFQ010008699.1, read as the reverse complement.
CCTTTAAAATTGCTTTCAAAGTCATATACACAGCAATACAAAAGTAATTTGTTTTTGCTGATTCCATACAATGTGATCAGTGAAATTCTGCTTTAAAGACAGTGATCATATGACTGCAGGTACAGTGCACTGGCTGGAACTGTGAGGACCTGTCATAAGTACCATTCATTCAATGTCACTGTAGCTTTGAATAGACACTGAATGACTGGTGATAACCTGAAAACTACTTGTATGAAGATCCTAAGAGACAGAAAGTTAGTCCCGCTGTATCCCAAATACAGTTTTCATTAGCTAAGCCCAGCACTGCCAATCTTAAGGGAGATTGTAGTCCAAAGGTCACCAACCTTTCAGATTTCAGGGACCCACTAAATTCATAATTTAAAATCCTGCAGATTTTAGATTAGATGCACTAATATGATCTGCCTAATGACCGGCTGAGTGGGTGTCGCTGGGTTCTACTTGCCCCTCCCCTCCCAGCCACTCCTAGCCTGCCCGCCAGGGCTCCTTAGGGCTCCAACAGGAAGCAGTTTTTGGAGCTAAGCAGCCACCACGAGAAAGAGTTGCAAAACCGCTGGCTCAGTTCAAATTGGATCTGACCAAGAAGGAGGCTCAGCAGAAGCACCTCACTGAGGACTATGAGCATAGGCTTTCCAAGCAGAGGAAAGACCTGTGGGAGTGCAAGGCTAGGTACCAGCGACTGGAGGCTCATCTGCTGAGATGGTCAGCCAGTTCCAAGCCATGATGCAGTCCCACTGGAAGAAGGCCCTCCGGCTCTTCACCACCAGTGGCACTTCCCTCCAGCCTTTGCCCCAAGCCCCACACCAGGAGGCTGAAGCAGACCCCAAGTCGGAATTTCTGCCCCAATCCAACCTGCACAAAAAGACCCTGAAGGGGGACACTCTCTGCAGCAACACAAATGTTTATTGCACGTATCCGGCCCAGGGGCTGTAGTCTGAGGACCCCTGATTTAGTGCAATATAAAAAATGCAAATAATTTTCCTGCGGACCACCAAAATTTTCTCATGGACTACCAGTGGTCAACGGACCACCAGTTGGTGACTGCTGGTCCAAAGCATCTGAAGGACATCAGTGTCCTAAACACTGCTAAAAGGTACTAAAGTGCAGATTTTTAAAATTAATTAAATTTTTTTTAATATAATTCCATCTTTAGTTGAACAGTGTGTTGTACAAGTATCTTTGTTGAACAGTAATCAAAATTTGCAACATTATTCATTACATTGATATTAATTCTACAATATTAAAATAGTAATATTCTACATAATAATTCTACAGTATTAAAATATTAATATTCAACATACTAATAATAATATTTGCTTATCTCTTTTAACATATCTTATTTATTTTGTTTCCCTGTTTCTAACTTCCATTTTTGTTGTTTAACCATTGATAAACTAAATCTCATGTCATATAATATTCAGTTTTCTCTTTCTCCATAATTGCAAGTGTTAGTTTGTTCATTTCTGCACATTCTAATATTTTCTTAATCATATTCTCATCTGTAGGTATCTCTTCACTCTTCCAGCTTTGTGCAAATACAATTCTAGCAGAAGTTAATATATGAATAACTAAATATGCATCTAAAGTGCAGCTTTTGTGCAGTTGTTTTAGCTTATTTTATGTTTTATGTTAATTAGATCAGTGATCCATGAGTAGCTGAAGGTTAACATTCATAGCTTGTTTGATAATCCTGAGGATCTTTCCCAATGTCTATTTCTTTGTATTTTATAATTTAGGGGGATTTTGATAGCTAAGAACTTCTAATGCAGATTGGCAAAATTAATGACAGCCGAACTCTAATTATTTAGTTAGAAGCACTTTTTATTCCATGGTAGTCTACTTTTGCCAGGATATGTTGAACTAAATCCAGCACAGATTTTTCCAATTTATTAGCTACCTAAAACAATCAGCTAAATTAATATGTATTTAATTGCACAAGAATCCCTTGCAGGTATGTATTTCCTTACCCACGCTTCTGTAAATCTAACCATTTCCATCAGTTTTAATTTAATACGGCTTTAATTGCTTGTAGTTCCCATTAGAAAAGTTTAAACTGATTATCTTAAGTTTTCAGAAGCAAGGGGAGGATGATATCCTTCAATATGGTAATACTATGAATCCAAAATTCCTTGATGATAATTGAATAAAATCCTTTATCTATTGTGGCTATTATTCAATAGAACAGAGGATAATGAGGCAGAGTGCACTGCCAATGGATAGTAGGAGTCTTATTTTGAATCTATAAATTGGATTTTGTATTTTCTTCATGATGGTCATATACAAATTTCTCATATGATAGTGAGAGAAATACAAGTGTGACTTAACCCAGTTCTAAACTGAATTTTAAAAATCATAGTTTGTGGAACAGTACGTATCTTGATTTACATACAATTAATGATAAGCAATCTAAGGAGAGGTAGCACATTCTTTGATTTTGATTTTCTGAAATTCTTTGAAATTGTGAACATTTTATATGCTAATCATTGAGGTACAAAGGCAATGGGTGCATATTGTATATAGTGCAATATAGATTTTAGGAATACAGCTTTAGTTTAATTTTAGTGTTCCTAAAGAAAAGGAAACAATGCCATCTTCTGTGCCTAATTGGAAAATGCCTAAATAATTTTTTGAAGATATAGTTCAAATTTGGTTATGCAATTAAAATAAATTAAATATTCGGGAACAAAACAAATAATGCAGCCAATGTTTATTTGCTTAGTAACAAAATACATTGATTGACAAAAGGGAATAATCAAAGAAGTTATTAACTCTAATAAAACTCATAAAATACTTATAAGCCCCCAAATGACATTTTCTAGGAATTGATACTATTTTCATAACTGTTACACAAAGGTGCCATTCCAGAAATATGGAGAAGAATTAACATTATTGTTGTACCAAAGGAGCACTGTTCTGATTAAACTAAAATAGCCTCTAAATAGTGTAATCACATTTTCAGCAACATTGGATTTCTATTTCTCCATTTTGTGGGGTGTATGTGTGCTGAAATGTATTCATTATCCTTGTGATTTTGTGTTTCTCTACCAAAGTATCTCTGAAACTATAAAACATGTTAGATGTTGCTTTGGACAAAGAGTGTACAGGAACTATACAGAGATACATATTTCAAAGCTAAGATCTATCTTTATGTTAATATTCTTCATTAACGTTCATCTTTTCCTTCTAAGAGCAATTTCTTACCTATCTTTAACATAATATCTTCTGAAAGGAGCTCAAAGTAAAGTTGAATAGTTTTATTCCAAGGCTAAACACTACTTTCTCAAATTTGGTTATATGACATTACTCCGGATGGGAGCAACGCATAACATTTCTACTCTGTTCCAAGTAACTTACATATCCTTTCCTCTTACGTTTAGTTCAGGTCAATCATGCTTATAGATTTAGATTTATTCCTTTCCACATGTACATATAAATACGCTTATGTTTAAACCCTGTGTTAACAAATGTTCTCCCCCTAAGCAGCTATTATTTAAAGAGTCATATTTCTAATTCATTATTGGGGCTCTGAATGGCTCAAAGTCTTTTTTGAATTTTCTCATCTGATTGTCAGCCATTCATTCAATGTCAGCTACCAGACTATTTTTCTCCTTGTACTTCATTTGTTCAGAATATTGCACGTTCCCCCATCTCCCATTCATCTCTGGTTTTTCTATTACTAATATTCACTAGAGAATGTCAGGTGACTTACCACAAATTATGATTTTTTTTCTTATAGACATACAATAACTAGCTCAGTGTTTCTCAACCTCATCCACTAATATGTTTGGATTTCAACTCCCAATAAATCATTTAACCCAACATCCATAATAAATTAATAATAATGATAAAATAAGACACCAAAATCTTTCTGGAATAACTCTGTCATCTTCTGGAAAGTATTTAGGGAAGGAATCTTTTTGTAAGGGGTGATTGTTTTGTAAAACTAAGGACCAAGATTGCAAAACGACTCTTAGGATCTATAGTCCTGCTTACATTGTAATGAAAGCACATTGTAATGAAAAAAACAGCTGTCTTTTCTGGGAGAATTGTAAAAGAAATTGGGTTAAGAAAAAACTATAATACATCTAAATAAATCTGATTTTGCTGTGCTTTAGGACCACAACACCTGGGGAAACAAAACTATTAGCTTCAGAAATCTATGATATTCTTCAGTCTTCCAATTTGTCTGACATGGACAATGTGAATGAGATGAATTCTCGACGTCGAAAAGCTCATTTTTTTCTTGGAAGTACAAATAAACGTGCTAAAACAGTAGTTTTACACATAGATGGCCTTGATGATTCGGTAAGAAATTAATATACATTTTGAAATGATGAAATATGAAAATGAGAACAATTGTTTTTTTATAAATATATTCTATGTGTGTAAATTAGATGTAAATGTAAATATATTTAATCTGCGTTGTCTGTTTTCAAATCCCTTAGGTGTGACTTATTACAAATAACTGTTTGTAATGAACATTTCAGAAATAACTTTACATTTTCCAAGAAACTAACCACAAAAATATCTCTGAATATATAAACTTGTTGATCTATGTTCAGCCACTTTAGGGCCTGGAAATAAGTAAAATACTTGGATAAGAAGTTGAGCATATGCAATTACAATGGAAATCTATAGGAAAGTAGTAAAGTAAGCCGACCAGTCTACCAATCTTGTCATCTGGCTGTCTACATGTTCTTCCAGAATATTCTTTTCAGGTCCATGCTCTGATTTCCATTTTTTCCTGCCCTAATCTTCTCTATATATTTAAAACACAAACTCTGTATGTTTGTGAGTTTGTATGTGCCGTATAGACTTCCACACCGCTGCACCAATCATGCCCAAACTTTCCAGCTACTTACCTTACCCTCTAGGGATGAGCACTGGGGGGAGTCACTAACTTTTTTGGGAGGGTCTGCGTCCCAGAAAAAGGCTCCTGAAATGCAGACCCCCAGCAACCCAACGCTAAATTGTGGTGCACATGCGTGGAGCATGCGCACCACACAACTAGCCTGCCTTCAGCTGCCAGCCCAGTAGCAAGCACGCTGGCCGGAAGCAGTGCCGCTGCTGGGACCGGGAACAGGTCTGCCCCTGGGAGAAGCACCACGGCCTGCGTGTAGCTGGGAGTATAGGGGAGGGACTACCCAGGCAAAGGCGGCTCCTTGCCAGCCCAGAAAAATCCCCACTGTTTGCCTCTAATCCGCCGCCAAGCCACCTCTCCTGGAATGCCGCTTCTGCCATGCTCTGGCTCCTGATATGCTTCCCTCGCCACACAAAGTCACTCCCGGAAAGGTGGCTGGGCAGCAGGGCAATAGGAAAAGGGAGGGGAAGAAGAGGAGGTAATATGAAGAGGAAGAGTAGGAGGAGGGTGACCAGGGGGAAGAAGACGAGTGGAGGAGGAGGGGGAAGAAGATGACGAGGAAGATGACAAGGGCAAAGATGATGATGAAGAAGGGGAGGGGGAAGACCATGATCAGGAGGAAGAGGAGAATAGAAGATGAGGAAGAATAGGGAGGAGGAAGAAGACGAACAAAAGGAGGAGGAGGAGGAGGGAAGAAGAGGTCAAAGAAGTGAAGGAGGGGAAGATGAAGAGAAGGAGGTGGAGGGGGGAAGAACAGAAGGAAGAAGATGGGGAAGAGAAGGAGGGGAAAGAAGATGAAGACAGGGAGGAAGATGTAGAGGAGGGGGAACAACATGAGGAAGAGCAGGAGGCCTCAACAACTTCATTCACAAATGCACAATTTTTCCTTCAGATACAGTACTGCATTTCCAAAAAATCCCCAAACCCGGGCAACACTGGGTCATCAGCTAGTAGATTTATATAAAACATACCGTATACAGTAAGTGTTTATATATTACTCTATGTCCAATAACTTGGTGGTTTATAATACACAATCATAGAAAATTAAACTATAAATCACATAATCTAAAAAAGTTACCAGGATTGTGAAGACCCACAAAATTCTTGGTTATTTTAATTTTGAAGAACATTTTTACCAATTTATCTGGAATAAATAAAGCTGACTAACATATTATCCTGATCCTTCCTGACCTCTTTTAAAAATTAGTATCATATTTGATACTTTCCAGTCTTCCGCATTGAACTCTATTTGAAAACAAGTTACTCATTTGGGAAGTTCAGCAGTGTCATATCTTGAGCTCTCTACGAACTCTGCAGTCTGGATGTGGTGATTGTTTTCTAAGAGACAGTATGGGAGACAGCAATATTTCATCAATACTACAATACTGTATGGGTTATCTACAACCAAATAATGGGACAGTTATTTTTCTTGCTACTTTTTTATTTAAAATTCTCTTTAAAATTTTTTAAATTAAGAATAATGTTTGGTCTATACCAAAAAAATTGTAAGTTTTTTTAAAAATTGGGCTTTGCTTGCAATCTTTTTACATTGTATGATATTTCTTTGACTGTTGGCTAGCAGATATTAAAATGAGATTTCAGTGGCATTTTTATAGAACGTCAAATAGGTTCTATAAATTTATCCTCTATTCCCCTGTAGAAAGCATCTGAGGGCCATGCCTGGCTTTTTATGGCTGCCTAGAAAAATATAAAACTATTTGAACTGAGCCCCTTAAGTTTCGGTTTCAGGCCTAAACCACTGTAAATTATTGAACCTGATCTTTCGCTACATTGCCTTACATCTTGGTCAAGTTAGCCTGTAAGAGAAGCAGATTTACAGATAATGCATCCTCACTAACAAGGCTGGTGGGGTGATAAACTGAGTAACTATCAGCACGTACAATGTGGGAAGTATGAATGAGATGAAATCTGATTTGAATTGATCCAAATGGTTGAAACATATTGATTTCAACTGCAAACAGTTCAAGAAAAAGTTTCTCCACATCTGTGGAAGCATTCAATTTGTTTTAATAGATTTAAAGTCATCTCATGTATTTAATGATTCCACTTTCTAAGGGGATTCAGTGATTTGATCGAATCTTCACATCAACTATTTGCTCAGACCCAATATAGACTCAGGCTACACTTCCAGAATAACATTTCTCTTTTGGCTTTCTTTCGCCTTCTTTCATTAAAACAGATCTAATTAGTTCCCCCAAATTTGTCCCTGTTATGATAATTAACTTGGTTGTTTATGTGCTTCCCATTGGTGTGTCTTAAATGTTTCTAAAAGCCAAGAAAATACTGTGGAGTCCTTTGTGCTCTCTGAACTTGATTATTTGCTTGCAGACATTTCATTATCCAACTAGTAAAGCCCAAATTCACTGTCACTGATGATGTTACCTTACTTGGATAATAAAGTGTCCTTAAGGTCTCCTTGTTACCAGAGATAATGTCATATCTGTTTTAGCCTTGATCAAATATATCAACTTTATAGTCCTTTTAACAAAGTTGACCTTCAAATAATGTCCTACAATTTGATTTCTTTTTGTTATTTTCTTCTTCCCTTCTTATGAAATTCTTGGAAGTTTTAACATGACTTTTTTATAAATCCAATGTAGGAAAATTATCCAGGGCCCAGATTGTTGGGGGCAATATGCTGACTCTGTAAATCTCTTAGAGAGGCTGTAAAGCACAATGAAGCGGTATATAAGTCTAAGTGCTATTACTATATTTCCCTATCATTTTTATAGATTGTCATTTTTAAATCTACTTTAAAATTAATTTCAATCCTGACAGGGAAAACCTGCTCCTCTCCCATAACATTTAGACAGGCAGATACTTTCAAAAGTAACTTCTGGGTCCATTGTTAAAAAATATCCTTCAATATGTCCAACATTAAAATATTTTACAGTATTTCATTCTGTATTAGTAAGTCAAATTTATATGTTCTTCTCCTTTAATTGTTATCTTTAGTTCTTCTGGTGCCCTCTAGTGTCCAACCTTCAAAGTCTCATCCTATCTTAAAAAAAACAAAAACAAAAACACAAAAAGCAAAAGCATTTTTTCACTGGAAAGGTTTTTATAATAATTTAAAAATCTTACTTCAAATTCATCTGTTCCATCAGTCTGCTAGTAACTTTCCAAAATTAAAATTCCACTAACACTTTTTCTGTTTATTCTACACACATACATGCGCGCGTGCGCGCACACACACACACACACACACACACACACACACACACACACACACATACTTTAAGCTTTTATTTAAAACTTTTCCCACTAAATATTGAAGAAAATTCATTCATTGTTTTCAGCCTTGTCAATCCAAAGAGTTAGCAAACAATTTCTGAAAGTGATTAGAAAAGGAAGTATGTGGAGCCAGTATCCTTTTGAAGGTACCAAGCATGGTTTGAGCAACCTGACTATTTTACATCTTCCATATCTGTTAAACTACCAGAGAAGAGCAACTGTCTGGAGCACTTATGGGTGATCTGAAGGACAAGGAAGGGACCACAAAGAGCTGGTCTATTTGCTGCATCAGCTCTGCTTGTAGCAAAGCCATTCTCAATTTGCCATGTCTTCTCCAGAAGTCCCTAAAAGCATTAAAACATGCTGGGGCAATTCAGAGTTGATAAAACTAACATAGGTTACTGTTGTGTTGTGGCATAGAAGAGCCCCTGCCATTTGCTTAAAGCATAAGATGAGCTTGTGATTGCATAAGCAGACATTGTCAGTTGACATCAGAATTGAGTTGTGTAGTGCAGTGATGTTCATGAGCTGCCACAGATAAGGAAGTTGAAGGATGTAACAGCTGCTTTGATGCATTCAGTCAGTATGGATACAAGATGTCCGATAAATAGCAACTTAAAACTAACTGCTCATCATCGAGGATTTCAGTCAGTCAGAACTAAATCCCAAGAGACTGTTTAGCTGATCATAACAAAGAAAAGCTGCTTTGCTTTTCAGCACTTTCCATCATTATTCACAGTTGATTTCTCCCTGCTTTGCCTTCAAAATGTAAGCAGAAATGTTACCTTTTCATTTCCTTACAACCAAATGCAAATAATTATTCATTTTTGTTTAAAAACATTGTTCTGCTTGTACAGCATCACATGCACTTATGTGTTAATTTCATGTTATTTACTTAGTATTGACCCATTAAATGCATCTCTTTAATTTCCAGTCACGGAGAAACCTGTGCGAAGAAGCCTTACTTAAAATTAAAGGGGTCATCAGCTTTACCTTTCAAATGGCAATTCAAAGATGTGTTGTCAGAATCAGATCAGATTTAAAAGCAGAGGTAAGCATTCCCAATGGTTTGCTTTCGTTATTTTCAGCTTCAGGTAGAGATTTTTTTAAAAAAATCTTGCTCTTCTTATTGTTTCCTTTTCCATGTTTGTGCAGGCACTGGCCACAGCAATAGCATCAACCAAAGTTATGAAAGCCCAGCAAGTTGTAAAAAGTGAAAGTGGAGAAGAGGTGAGAGAACTGCCCATCCAATAAAAGTATATTGTTAAAAGTGCTGACACTAAGAAAACAGCAGCAACAATAATTGTAATCTTTTCATCCAATATGATAATATCCATCACATACTGTATACATGAGATTCTTGGCAAATAAATTTCCCAATCTGCTTTGAGCACCAATATCCGCATAATAGTGCAACAGTATGTGTGGATAAGAAAAGCTTTAGGTGTGGAATTTTCCATGTCATCTATGTTTGGATAGCCTAGTACAGTTGTCGTCAACCACGGCTCATGAGCTGCATGTGGTTCTTTCATTCCTCCGCTGTGGCTCTCTGTCGGGTGAGCCCATTGCTTGCTGGCCCCATCCCTCACCCTTCCCTCCCAGTCACCCCAAAGGAGTCTTTGAGGGTTGAAAGCCAAGAAGCACTGATTTTCTCCACGCTGAACCGAACCAAACGGGCTGGGGTCTCCTTCCTTGCTAAGCAGCACTGCCGATCCTGCTTGCAAACGCCACCAAACGTGACTCCAACTATTTGGCTTTTGCATCCCTCCCAGCCAAAGCCATTGCGGAGGCAGGGAAGGTGCACACGCTGCCTTTTCCACTCTGGCCAGTTGGAGACGGGGTTCTGCCCTGTTGCCTCCCAGCTGGAGAGCTACATTTGTTTGCTTGCTGACTGCGCTCAGGCAGTTTGGGTTCCTGCTGCGGGGGGAGAGAGGGATAGGGAAGGGGGGTGTCTCCCCAACAGGATCCAGGTTGGAGTTGCCATATTTTGTATGGATCTCCAACACTTGGCTTTGCCTACCAGCCTCCACTCCCCCTCCACAGTCTAAGTGGTTGGATTCACACAAAAATTGAAGCTGGGCAGGAGAGTATGGATAGATGGATGGATGGATAGGTAAGCAGGGCTGGATAGATAGATGGAGGGAGGGATAAATGGAGGGAGGGATGCAGGGCTGGATGCAGAGATGGAGGGATGGATGGAGGGATAGAAAGGGATGGAGGGATGGATATATAGATGAGGGATACATGGGGTGAATGGATGGATAGATGGAGGGATGCATGGATGGATGGAAGGATAGATGGATGGATAGATATATGGAGGGAGGAAGGGATAGATAGATGAGACAGAGAGAGAGAGAGAAAGAGAGAGAGAGAGAGAGAGAGAGAGAGAGAGAGAGAGAGAGAGAGAGAGAGAGAGAGAGAGAGAGAGAGAGAGAGAAAGAGAGAGAGAGAGAGAGAGAGAGAGAGAGAGAGAGAGAGAGAGAGAGAGAGAGAGAGATAGATAAAAGTTATGTTGGAAAAATAGTGTTTAAACTAGCAAGGTTTTAAGAGCTAGCAGCTCTTTCCTCACCCCTACCCCAACTCAAAGGTGCTACCATTTTTGGTATATTAGGACATAGCTATGCTTAGATATGACTGGTAAGGTTTTTTTTCCCTACAGACTCTTTAAATGTCCTTACTAATTTTAACCATCTTTTTTCTGAATTTTCAAAAATATATTGCTGGAGATGAAATAATGCTTGATGGTATTGTAAGATTGCTGGAGATGAAATAATGCTTGATGGTATTGTAAGATAGGTTCTTAATTTGTTCTCTGCACAGAATCCCTAAGGATATTTTCCACTGCACTTATTTTAATACAGTATGGAAACCATACTATAAATAAACATATAGCAACATTTTTTAAATAACAAAATTTAAGTTGCAAGCTCTGGAAGATACTTATTTTTTATACTGTCTTAAGAAAGATATTTTCTGTTGTGAACTCTGAGGTATTTACATAATGATTCAGATATGCAGCAAATTATTCTTGCATGTCTCAATTTATAAATTCATTTAAAATGGGTAAATATAAAACAGAATTTAATAAAATTACATAGATATATATCAATGGCTTGTTGTGGCTCAGATTAAGTTATGCATTCAAAAATCTTGTCTTGAAGCAGTTAAATTTGAAGGAAGAGACTTTGCATGGGAATTTTCTCATCTTAGTATTTTCTTGGTGCTCTGTAATGCACAAGGAAAATGAGGTTTTCACTAATTCTTTGAATTTAGGGACCTTCCCCCCCTTTGTAGTTTTTGGTTCAAAGTTGTATATATGTTTTTTATTTGCAATTAAAAAAAACAAATCTGAATTTAAATATGGCTGGGTCAAATGATCCCTTTGAAACAATTTCAGCAACAAAAACCTCAATTATATATTAGCATAAGATTCAAAGTTTGAGGTGGAGTCCTGAAAATGTCAAATCACAACATAAACTATAATAAATTAATATTCTCCCAGGGATCCAGGATGGCCTCGGTGGAAGGTTTTGGGCCACGCCCCTTTCTGAGGCAAGTCAAGTCTTGGA
>JANHFQ010008692.1:18293-28774 GCA_032468035.1 Aparallactus werneri | reverse complement strand
CCTGTCTCATTTCTAACATTTATTTTCCCCTTAAAATAATGCATTCCCACAAAAAAATTCACGGGCAACGCCGGGTATCAGCTAGTATGTTGCTAACCCTAACACTACCAGCTGATGAATAATCCCCCTAGAACAGGAATATCAAACTCAATTTCATTGAGGGCCGCATCAGGGTTGTGTTTGACCTTGGGGCACCAGGGTGAGCATGGCCAGCTTGATGTCACTTGTGTCAGGGGGCCCTGTGGTGGCCGAGCGCTCTGCCTGCCCTCCATTTTCAGTTGTGACGGCCTCCTGCCACTCTTTGCCAGCAAAAATGGAGCTTGGGAGGACCGCATGGGGCCCTCCCGAACTCCATTTTCACTGGCTGTTTTCAGGGCAGCCCCACCAGCCAGATCTAAGCACCCCATGGGCCAGATCCAGCCCCTGGGGCCTTGAGTTTGACACACCTGCCCTAGAATAAGGCCCACAATTATAGAGCTATAGAGAAATCATGCTGTATTCACTCTCACAACAGTTAAAAACCAAGCCAAAGAGAACAGTTGTATGCCAGTTCAAAGAGCTAATGAGTCAGCTAAAACATTAAATTAGCATAAATCTTGCTTCAAATATGCTAACAATACTTTATGTCTATAGATTTATTTATTTTATTTAGTGTATGGCAAATACATGGATTTATAGTGGTTAAAATGTTAATGTCCAGTCCACCCACCCAGACATTGGGCCATTGTCTATATCCGTGATGTGATTCTCAGTCATCCAGGTCATTGTTATTCCAAAGGTGTTTTTTCAAAAGGCAACTGGGCTTTGTTTTGGGAAAACAAAGAACTGAAGAAGCTTCTTGGATGAGAAGAGAAATATCTTAAAGGAAAAACGAAGTCCAGTTGCCTTTTGCAAAAGCACCTTTGGGACAACAATACTTGAACATGAACTTAACTGAATCCCTGTCCAGTATAACTATGCAGTTTTAAATAGTTACAGTATGTTAAAATGCATTGTCAGGCAGTATGTTTTTCAGGATCAGACAAGTATGCACAATTGTCAGCATGCACATCAGGAACTCTGGTCTATAATAATGCATAAAATGATGCAAAGAAAAGAGGCAAATCAAAATGCATAGTTCTTTACAAGGACAAATCTGTCACCCGGTTTTCTGTTTATAATTTATAGTTCCAGCAATCATCTTACTATATAAGGCGGACAGTACATAAACTCAACAAATTAAGTTCAGTCCATTCTGACCTGGTGGTAGCCTGGGTTTTAACAGCCCACTTGTATGCAGAATTTATCTAGGATTTATTTCTGAAATATAGTAGTTAACCCAACTAAAAACAATGCTGCTATCTTTTGGATTCTCAGTAAAAAAACAAACCAATGAAGTTAGATATGACTTATTTTTTTCATGTACTTCTGATTAACAATAGAATTTTTAACATTGCAAGTAGTACTGGACCTTTTTGCTTTCAAATTCATATTTTACTTTATTTTTTGCATATAACATTTTTTTTGTTATCAACTTTTTATTTTTATTCAGAAAGTTAAAATGCAAAACTCCAAAAAAGAAAAAAAAAGAAAGAAAAATGCATTATAACATTTGATTCTATTTTAAAGGGCAACTATCATGTCAAACAGCAATGGAAAATAATAATCTGTTAACATTGTAGGACATGGCAAGAACTTGGAGGCAGAAATTTAGAATTAGCACTAACATTAGTTTGTAACCTGAACATGTTTCAGGAATAAATTGCTGAGCTATTCTGACTTCTTTGCAAATTTAAACAGATGCTTCAGAGTGTCACGTTTCCCAGCAATGGAGAACCACAGCAGCAAACAATCTGAATTGAACACTTGACAAGTTGCTGCCAAAGCATTTCAATCAAAACAGAATTTTCTTAGCCAGGCTTCAGGCAGGTGGGAGGGCAGCAGTTTAAAAGGTGCAATGTCAATATGCCAAATGAAACCCTTGCCGCCTTCAAAACGGAACCATTTAGTCTTAGGAGGAGAAAATAACAAAAAAGCACTGATTCTAAGCCAAAACGAACTCCTACTTTTCAAACTTCATGGATAAACTAACTCATGGTGGAAACAATGCCTGACTGTTTCAATAGGTCAGGGTTGATTAACAACAGCCAGTGAAAATCATCCTGAGTAGCAGTAAAAGAATTCAGTGTTTTTGTAAAAATAGAAATAAAAATCCATAGACAGTTATTAAAGATAAACAACATTGCCAATGCTATTTCAAGCTAACCATAGGAAGTCACAGTGTCCTATTTCAAGCTAACAGTAGGAAATCATAGGCATCCAAGGTCGGCAAATAACAAAATGTACAAGCATGATATCACAACACAAAGTCCATGATTTCAGTAATTGTACCTAGCAACGGGATGCAATATTAAAGACTGACTTTTGCATTGTGACACAAATTTCATTATTTTTCCATTACACAATTTGTACTGGATGTCTATGGGAAGGGTTTGGGTTATCTCAATGCTAAGCTTGTAAAATTGCAGTTCTGCAAAGAAGAACTTTACCTTTAGAAGCCAGCTTTGATTTCCAGTGCCTTCTACAAAACATCATTTACAGCTGATTTCATTTTAGTAATGTTGGTTACGCCTAGCTTGTAAGTCAGTGAGGAAAGGATGCATTATGAGAACTTAGGTCTACCTTTGCTTTTTAAAAGAAAATATATGAAATACATGCAGTCCATACAGAATGCTTCAGAATTTCACTTGTTACCTTTATGTTATGCTATTTGAGCTTTTTCTTGGAGGAAGGAACAGAGCAAACTTCAAAAGAGTTATTATATCTCCCTCACACTATTTTAAATCAAGATGTAAATAATTCATTACATTGGTTAAATGTTTTGTTGGTCATAAGAGTTGCCACTTTCTACTTCATTACTAGGAAACTAAAATATTGTTGCTTATAAAAGACAATCTTCTTTATTAAAATAAAATTAGACTGTAGATATTTGGTCAGTTATCAGAGCTCTTGGACTAAAACAGTATCACAGCTAATTAAGAACAAGAGAGACTTCATTGTGGCTGTGCTCACAAATTAAAACAAGCTTAGCTTCCAACTCTCTGATTTCTGTCATAAGGCAGTTCTATAAATCCTAGCTAAATAGTGAGGCACTATAGCAGCCTGACATCATCAAGCAAGGAAGAAAGTGACCATAATAGATCTCCTCACCAGAGGGAAAGTGCCAGCCTTGAAACCTCAGTGTTAATGCTGTAAGGTTAGCTTCCCCATAAACTTATTTTTACCAAGGATGAATTAAAGTATATCATTCAGAAACCATGTAATAAAATGGCCATGTCTCAAGGGAAATCTGCAACTCTATGAATTCTCCACAACTATCCAGAACTTTAGGCTGCAATCCCATAGCTTCCAAGCAGAAAGGGAATCAGAGAGTCATAGATGAGAATCTTGCCCACTGAGTCCTACTAACCCTGATTAAAGCATCTCAGACAGACAGTTGTCCAGTGTCAATTTGAACACAGACAATAAAGGGGACACACCAGTTCGATGGGTAACTGGTTCCACTGTTGAATGCTCTTATTATTAGAAAAAAAATCCCTAATATCCAATCACAATCTGTTTTCCTCCACTTTAAATCCATTATTCCATTATGTGGGCTTTGAAACAAAACTGAAATGGTCTTGACCTTTTCTGTATGAGATATTTGAAAAGTGCTATCTGAATCATCTTTTCTCAAGCATTATCAGATCCTTCAGTCTCGTTTAGTTTCATAGAACGTGTGTAAGCGGAAAAAGATGTGTCCTTTTGTAAATCTGTCAGATGAACCTGAAGCTTCAAATGTGATAGTGCCATAATAACTTTTATTTTCTGTTACGCTGAATGGAGAATAGATTACTAGACCCAAGGACTTTGCATACCCCAATTCTGCCCTTCCTCCTTCCTCTGGGAGCAAAGCCAAAAAAATAATAATGAAAGGATGCAAAGATCACAAAATTTACACGCAATCAGAAGATACACTGATGATCTTCTCACGTCTTCATCCTCAGATGTTGCTACTATTTTAGATTACTTCTTCCTTTTTCTAGAAAAAACACCTGGCTCCTCACATGAAGCTGTTTAACTATGTTTATTTGTTTCAATAAATAGATAAGGAAATAATTTAAAAGTGAAATGCTAATTTTAATTATTAATTCAATATGATTCATACAGTATGAGAATTGCTTCACTTCACTTTGACAGACTTAGTTAGAGGGATGTTGGGTGCACCACTGGAAGACCAGAAGGATCATCATGGAGAAAATCGATCTGTTATCATTAAAATCCAGTGCTGACTTGATGGCACATAATCAATCAATCAATCAATCAATCAATCAATCAATCATAACATAGTGATTATAGACAGCTATTCCAGCATAGGAATATATAAACACAGGATGTATAATGTCTCCAAACATTTACCAGCAGTGAAACAATTGTGTAAAATTGGTTAAAATGTTTAGTGTATTTTTGTCATCAAAATGTATGAAAAAGATCCTTAGTCCTTCTGGGCATCTGGTGGGTTGGCTTTTAGCTAAGTTTCTTTTTCTTTAATAAAAATATAGGAAAAAGTATTAAGTTGTGTGATTTTTATGTCTTAAAAATACTATAAAAAGATGTACTGGTGGTTGGTCACAGTTAGCCAGATGTTTAGGTATTTGCAGGTATTTGTATTTTGTGATCTTCTCTTGGTCTTCCTCTTCTATTCTGATGTCTCTTAGTACTGTAAAGTCCACGATACATACTTTTTGCCTTTCTTATCAACACCTGGGATATTATGTGGAAAGTGCTTGTTTGTTTTCTAAAGTCCAAGAGCATTTTTGCTGCTGCTGCTGCTTCTCCTTCTCCTCCTCTAGCAAGGTCTCAGAATTCGTGCTCAGACGATGTAAACACTATGTAAACAGTGCCTCAGATATTTATTATTTTTAAATTACTAAATGGCAAAGTTAACACAACACAAATTGTAAAAGGTGTAAGAAGATGCAATTGCTGTGTTCATATAATTTGTGTCTAACAAAATCTATTGCAGCTTAATGTGATATAATGAATCTCTACAACGTTCTGAATCCAAACCTATCTAACATTCTACTTAATAGAGATAGCATTCATTAATTTGTTCCCCTTGAAGTATAAAACAAGACATTTCATTACACTATCTGTATTGTTCTATTTATTGGGCATATCTCCAGTTCCATACATCTAAGCTTGATTCAACATTTTAAAAAACAGTCTCTTTTGATTCTTATTTTCCTCATTGAAAATCAACACATTATTTATAGTTTAATACTTTTCTTTATATTTTCTTTATTAAATATTTATGTGTCGCATTTCCCCTATAAGTTGATTACACCTATCCCGTATAATATAGTTACACCTTGGGACAGCAGAGAAGACATTTGAAAGAGCTAATCTTTAAGTGACCTACTAAAGGCCAACATTATTATCACTGAATTGTTGGTAATTTTATGAAGTATTTTGTAAATTGAGAGGGGGGAAGAGAAAGACACTAAGAGAAAGAGAGCACTCATTTGAATTCTTCAGAAGTTTAAGATGTTAAACAGTTATAATCTTATCAGATCTATAATGATAGATCTTTCTTCTTTTCTACCCAACTAAAAAAATTACCAACATTTACTACTCTTTTAGCCAAAACAAGACCTATCAAAATATATTTCTGAACCAATTTAAGAATTTATTCTTGAATCAGGACACATTCTAAATAGAATAACAAATAATATTCTAACATACTGTAGCTAATGTTATAGCTTTTCCCAATATTATGTTATAATAAAACAGTATATGACATATTATATAATTTCTACTTACAAGCAAATTGCAGTTTAGCTTCTCGGCTAACAATTGTTCCAAATGAATTTGTTGCTATGCACTGGTATGTTCCAGCATCTTGAGTTTTATTGGGATTATTGATCAACAAGCTGCCTTCAACCACACTATAACGGTAATCCATACCAATGTCAACAATGGTTCCATTTAACTTCCACCTATATTACAAAAGAGTCGGTAGTTTAATTTTGTTCACTTAACTATTCGTTTGTGTATTCAAAAAGAAGACATGCAATAAAAATGCCTTATCTACTTCCTAACAAGCAAGCAATTATGATTTCCTAAAGTCTAAAATTACAATAGATGAAATATTATTTACACCACTGTTGTACCATTCTAGAACTACGGTAAATATCCTAGCACATATTAAGAAATAAATTCTTTACATCTAGTACTTTACAGATTATGTTGTCATTTACATATATTTGTTTTATTTAAAACTAGACTAGATTGTCCCTTTCAAATTAGTGTTTAAAGTCCTGTCATTAGAACATGACTTCAGCAAAAGAATAAAACAGTTTTTTCCTTTCTAACATTTCCTCACAAATGCAGGATCAGCGTTTTTGGATCTCCTGAGTGTTGATCCGTTGGTTGAACAGGAACTGCTTGACCAGCTTGTTGCCTGAGCCTGACATTATGGGGCGACAGGCCCAAACTCACCCAACTGACTTTCATGCCTAAAGCAGGACTAAAACTCAGAGACTCCTGGTTTTTATCCTGGTGACATAACCACTACAGCAAAATGCTCTCCTAAAGACTTTAGTTTTTCCTAAGAACGTGTCATTAGAACATGACTTGAGCAAAAGAATAAAACACTATATAGGATCAAAATTGTGCATATAAGACATGTAAACAAGGAAAGGAGCAAATCTGCTGATGTGTACTGTTCAGTTAATCCCCGTATCTACTCCTACCAGCAGGAGCCACTAAAGTAATAGAATCTATCTTGATTACTATAGAACAGAAATGAGCAAACTTTTCCTATCAACTGGAAACTTGATTCCAGTCAACTGTAAAATACCTCAATTGGTTGGGGAAATCTGGGCACGCTTCCAACCGATAGCTAAAATATCATTGAACTCTTGAGATATTGTGTGAGACTGACAAAATGCCACCGAATTACAGCATTCATAGGAGTTGTTGTCATTTCTGTGAATCTCTTTTGATATTTCACAGTAACATAAGATTTCAGATTTTATTTTATAAAAAGTAGGATTGTATAAAAAAATAGGGCTGCCTCATGAAGGCCTGATTGGCATGGATGCATTATTGGATGCTGTAGGATATTGACAAAATTGTTGATAAAGACACAGTTTACCTTATGGTTGGCTTAGGATTTCCTTTTACTTCGCAGTTCAGTTTAACTTTTTTTTCCTCAGAGTCAAGTGCAAAAATCACGCTGCCTGGTTCCTGGATAAAAACTGGTCCATGCAGTATGTTATCATCTACAATAAACAGAGTACTGGCATTTAGATTTTATGGACTTAAAGCATAAGTACTACTGCTTATTATTATGCAAATAACTATAAATAAAACACTTGCACCAGTCATATTTAGACAACATTTAGGTGACTATATCTGTAGTAAAACAAAATACTGCATTTCTTATAAATCACAATTAATCCATGGTGTACACAATACATATTTTCAGAGTAAATAGTTTGAAAGAAATCAGACATGGCTTTGAGCACATCCAAAGTAAAATATAGTAAACTGACACATTCAGTCTGACCTACTTCCGGCACCTAAAAGTCTATATGTGATTGATTCTGTAATATGAAACTTCTCTTTTTGTTTCCCAGGGATTATTAAAAAAACAAGAGCCTAGAACAAACTCTTTCCTGGTTATTTAATCTCAAGGGAAAGAAGGAGTTGGGTTTTGTTCAGGAATGGAGTCAAATGTTCCTTCTGTATCAGGGGAAAAGATATTAGATTATAGTTATTGGTATGTACATTGTGATCTATTGAGGGTCACTTGAGGTTTGCCTGTCTAGAAGCATCCATAACAGATGGCTGAGTGTATCAAAAAAGCACAGTAATAAAAATGAATATTTCTTGCTTTGTCAACTAGTTGCAGAGGAAATGCCCAGAGGGCTGTCATATCTCGAATAAGGCAACATTTGCAAAATAGAAGAAAAAGGGAGAGAGAAGTTGGAGAAAGGTTTTATAGTATCTTTTTTCTTTCTTTTTGCTGCAATGAACTGAGAGTTTCAGGATAAAGTCAAAATATTATTTTTATGTATAACAACATAAAATTATTAGAATAGACAATTATTTGAAAAATAAGATAATTCCTTAGCTTTGCACACAAATATCAGGTTGTGTATCAGTTGCATGCAGCATATTACAATTGGTGAGTTATAAAAGTAACACTTATCTAATGGAGACCAAAATTTCATTTGAAAAACATAGCAGAAATTGTTTCAAATCTGAATACTGTAGACATACCTTAGATAAAAGATTTAGGATTCAAAAAAATATTGGCAGTTGTGACAAAGATACTCATGACTAACATAAATAGCCAAAATAAGGAGAAAAAAATAATCAAACTCATTTGATGACATGTTCATAGATTAGACATTAAAATACCACTGACACCTTTTAAAAAACAACAGAATTATTTTCTTAATATAGAAAGACCCATTAGAAGCTATTACTTTGTTTTAAGCAAACAAACTACATTAACTAACGTATATGAAAAATCGTAAAGAATTGTTAGAATAAAAGAAAAAGGAAAAAGAGGATAAATGATAACAATGTCCAATTAGCATTATTTAATTGATTATTCTTCTCCTTTTCCCAGCCTCTCTAATTACTACCACTGTGTGTTTGAGATAACCAAGTTCATAATTTGTTTATTCGGCAACCCATACAGTCCTTTTGCAAGAAAAGCTGGTACATTATTCTATCCATTTGGGGAGTTAAAAATCTCAGATGGTGAGAATCAGTATTAAACATAAAATCTTACACGGCATGCACCTGTTAGCCATCTGGCATGAAGAATTCAAAACATCACATATGAATGAATTATGTAAAATTGCTCTGTGGATTCCACACAAAGATAAAGAATGAGAGAAATTGCAATTTTTTCAGTTCTTTCAAACATTAATTCATAGTTAAGACATGATGAATACACACATATTCATGAGAGGTTTGAAACAGGAACAATTGTTAAGCCCTTCACAATGTAAAATGTAGAATTTTCAAGTATGATTTTTTCCTGAAGAGAAAAAAAATAACATTAAAA
Organism: Aparallactus werneri; assembly: GCA_032468035.1. Taxonomy (NCBI): domain Eukaryota; kingdom Metazoa; phylum Chordata; class Lepidosauria; order Squamata; family Lamprophiidae; genus Aparallactus; species Aparallactus werneri. The sequence continues at coordinate 19,668 of JANHFQ010008692.1, read as the reverse complement.
AAACAACACACCATATAATATTATATTTAAAAAATCAAACAAATTAGTCTAGTTCTTTCTCCTAGTCAACAGAGCCACGGTGGTGCAATGGTTAAATGCAGTACTGCAGACTACCTCTGCTGACATGTTCAACAGTTTGGGAGATCGAATCTCACCAGGCTCAAGGTTGACTCAGCCTTCCATCCTTCTGAGATTGGTAAAATGAGGACCCAGATTGTTGGGGGTAATACACTGACTCTGTAAACCGCTTAGACAGTGCTGGAAAGCACTGTGAAGTGGTATATAAGTCTAAGTATTATTATTGTTAACTTCTGCATATCTTTATTTATTCCCTGCCTCTGATAAAGTGAACTGTAGGTCACCTAACATTGTTCTTATCATTGAAAAAAAAAGTTTGGTATAGTGGTTAAATCATCAAGTTAGGGGAAAAAAGACTGAGTTCTGCCTTAGAGATGAAGCTAGCTGGGTAACATGGCCCAGTCACTGTCTCTTAGCCCTAGAAAGCAGGCATTAGCAAACCATGATTGATTGGAAGGAAGAAAAAGTAAGCTGAGAATGAATGTTTTTACACTGAGGCAAAATGGATAAGTTAAAGTCTTTACATGATGGAAATTTATTTCAACATAAACATGTTAAGACCTAATGAAAATATTTAATAAAAAGATGTTACCTTAAGCAATATTCCATAACCTTTAATTCAACCCATTTTTCTTTTTGTCCAAGAAGATTGTAATAGAACAAATCTTAAGTATCTAAAGGCATTTTATTTTATCTACACCTATACAAGTAGATTTATCCTGTTTCACCTCACAATTAAAAAGCAAGTTGCACACTTTTATCGATTTGGACATTTTATTTATATGCTCACTATTGCCCAATTTTATCTTCCGCTACAGGTTAGTTTTTATAGAATTATTTCTGCAGACAATGTAATGAAAAGTCAGATGAAACTGTTCTAATAGTGCTGATGCATGCCAGTATTTCTGTCACTTTGCTAACAAATAATAACCACAATCATTATAAACACTTGCTTGTTTTCTAATGTGGCAATAAGAGAATATTTTTTTAATCTACAGTAGCCAATATATTTACAATATAATACTAAAAAGGAGAACAGCAGATTTGTTCCTATTTTTAATTTCTTCTTGAAAGCACTGTTCTCAGTGATGCAAAATACTGTAATAACACTGTTTATGCTTGTCATTAGCACTGTGAAAATTAATTAATACTACTGCCACAATTCTGAAAAAAAAGAAAACTGCTTTTGCTTTTCCAGCACACGAAACTTGGATAGGTGAGATGCAGCCATGACAATCAGTGTTACGGTCTGTTGAAAATTGCCCCCCCCCCAAAAAAATATTGGGCTTTGAAGGGC
>JANHFQ010008690.1:7637-18606 GCA_032468035.1 Aparallactus werneri | reverse complement strand
GAGGCACCCAGGAGTGGGGGGAACTCCTGAGTGCAAACAAAGCTGACAAGGTGTACTTTTGCATCCAAGATATAACAATCCACTGGGCCAGGGAGAAAGTAAAAATAATAGTTATAGTTGTAATTCGGAGGAGATCTATTGTCCAAAATCCCATAGGCCTATCGGTGCAGCCCGTTGCCATCCGGGCCTGGCTCCCTTTCGGAAGCCGGTTCTTTATATATATACTTTATATATATACTCAAGGCAAAGTGAATGGAAACAGCAAGTTGCTATTGCGCAGAGTTCTAGTATTCAGAGAATTGTTACAGATAGAAGACCCATAAAAGAGGAAGAAAATTAGAACTTCTTCAGTTATAAAAGTGCTACTCCAATGAAAGAAGAACCCTGATCACGAAATTGAGTGTGCCATGATTAATAAAAATCTAAAGTTTATGTATGTGCCAATGAAAACATTTCTTTTTTTATTCTTTTGAGGCATGCCCAAGGAATATTTTATGATTTTGCGAAAAGCAATGAGATTTATTTCAGTTTTATGCTTAGACAATGTTTGTTTTGGAATTCAGGAAGAAATGCTGAGAAATGTCCCTTATAGATTCCTGGCAATTTTGCTAGTTAAAACATAGTAAAAAGTTAAATCAGCAACGAATTCCCTAAATATATTGCTAATATAAGATACAAACACACACAAAACCCCAAATATGGAAATATGAGTTAACAAGAAGGGGAATGGATTACAAGTAATTCCTATAATAGAATTGGAGAATAATTCTTCAATTATTTAACTAAAGTTGTGTAAAGGACATCAAGCCACTAAGTCTTTCTACTCACTGAAGGAATCCAGATTAAGATATCTCCAGCAAATGTCCTTCTAAACTCCTGAACATAAGGGGAGCATTTCCCCATATCTTTTCTCTGGAGTTCAATTCTTCTTCTTTTAAAGACATTTGCCAAATATACAAGACATCTTAACCAATGTTGGACAACTGTCCCCCCCCCCACAAACAGGATGCACCCAATTTAAAATGAAGCTTTGGCTTCAACCACACATATAAAACTTTCTTCTCTTGGCAGTGTCCTGGAAGAGGTTTTATGAGGCTAAAATGCATATTTGGTGTTATGAATCACTGGTTAAGAATTAATTCTTTATTATTATTATTATTCCAGGCATTTTCATCTAAACATAAATACACTTTATGTATCCTTTTTTCATGCTGTTGATTCATCTTCTTCCCTTCCTTTGGCTGAGGCTTCTATAAGAACTAATCCTCTTAATTTCTTTTCTCCCCATTTCTCATGGCCTGAAAAAAAGGAATGCCAGTTGCCCTTGGAAATCTTACTATTATTTTTAAATGACTTCCGCATCCATTTTTTGCAGCACTTGTGTTGTGTTGTATCTGTGGAGAAAAGCATGGACCTGTCAAGACTACAAGATAGTAAGAGCCACACAGTGATGCTGACTGTAACTAGACAGAGCTATTTAAGTTGACCATCTAGCAGTGTGGAAACATGCAAATGCGAGTACATAGAAAGAGACGGTGGGAAGGTAACAGTGTTCCATGCACCATGGCATATAGTCATGCCAACCACATGACCACGGATGTGTCTTCAGATAAAACTGGCTCCCTCTGCTAAGAAATGGAGATGAGCACTGCCCTCTAGAGTTGGAAAGAACTGGACAGGGGAAACCTTTACTTTTACCTTCATTAAGGGCATGGGTAGACAAAGCAGAAGAAAAGGAGGGGGGAACATACAATCTAGAACAGGTGTGCCCAACTTGACAGCTTTAAGACCTGTGGACTTCAACTCCCAGAATTTCCTAGCCATCCATGGCAGTTGAAATTGAAATACACAAGTCTTAAAGACAGCAAGGCTGGACACATCTTACTATAGTAAGTGGAGACCGTCAAAACCGTGCAAAATCAAACCCCAGAGAATCATTCAACAGGAACAGGAAAATTTCCCTCAGATAATAGAAAGACTCTATTTTGTCTTCTGCTTCTGCCAAAGCTCTTTCTGCCAGGTGCCATAGTATCAAATAGCAATAGCAACAATACTTAGACTTACAGTACATACCAAGTCATGGTGCTTTACAGCCCTCTCTAAGTTTACAGAGTCAACCCCCAACAATCTGGGTCCTTATTTTACCGACCTCAGAAGAATGGAATGCTTAGCCAATTCAGAATTCAATTCCTGGAGTGAGCAGTGAATTAGACCTGCAATACTGCATTCTAGCTACTGTGCCACCATAGCTCTTATGGTACCATAAGTATCAAGGCCCAACCCACCACGAGAGCTGGCTGAGGGAATATTTTCTGAATTACGTTCTCAATTCTTCTTCTCTTTTTTCCTGTTTCCGTAAGTGCCTCTTAAAAAAGTACAGAAGGAACAAGCATGATTCCAAAAGTAATCTTCAGTCAAGATCTTCTGAAAGAGAAAAATGCCTCTTATGAATGGATATTCACAAAAAGCAGTTTCCATATAAACACTTCTGTCTTCAGCCAGACTTAATTTGAAAAAAGCATTTTGCCTTACGTGCCCATAAAAAAGGTAAATGTTCTTTTTTTCTTTTTGAAGGAGAATTCAGTGTGATATTTTATGATGAAAGCTTTGAGAGGTGGATTAGATGAAGAGAGACAATGTTCTGTTAAAGATTAGCCAGTTTCTCATGAATGATAATTCCCTAACCTTGATATATGAAATGAAGGCATGATTGTATTTATTGAATCTGCCTTTCATTCTGAAAAAAAATTCATTTTAGCACATCGCCTACCATATTGACAAAAAGGGAAAGGAAGTTGCCGCTTCTCTCCTGATGAGTAAATCGATAAAGAAATATAGTTTATTCTTGCAATAAAGTAGTTGGTGATCCTAAATAAGTTCTTCTCAGCAGTGTGGGAGAAGACAGCAAAAGTTGTGGGAGAAAATGCTTGAGAGAGACAGAGGGCCAATGCATCATAAACCAATAAGCCTATCCCATTTCAAAGTTAATGGAAAAATATTTTAGAATAACTCAGTGCTTAAAATCTTAGGTAAAAAAGATATCTTTTTATTTCTTCAGGTTTCAAGAAAAGCACTGGAAGTAATGGATATGATGAAAATAATGGAAGTAGGGTTTAGTGTCAATTTTTCAAAACATGACAAACACTATCAAAATAATATTACCCAACTTGTGAAATAGGAGGTATATCATTTTTCAAAATTCACAAAATCCCTAATATTTCCAGTGTTTGTTTTCAAGGACCATCTAGACATGCCAGGAGCAATATAATATTACTGCTTTTTACAGGCTTTCAAGACAATGAAAAACAAGGGAGAATATATCCATAAATCAAGCAATGAGTATTCAAAAGTTGCAATACACTTGGAAACTGCCAGAAGAGAATGAAAAGTATTATTCTCTGGGTCTTAGTTGTTGTTGTTTCTTGTGAGGAGGGTACAGTGGCTGATCTAGACAATTTGTATGAAAACCAAATAATGGTAAAGCCACCACTTCTCTAATACACAAACAACCAATAATATAATACCACATTTTCTTTTATCTTTGTGAGAAAAGATAAGATCTTTGGAGAAAACTGTCTATCTCCTATGGACAGTTAGATAGTTTGTAACTTCTTGTATTTTTCTGTGCCAGTGATGAAGGCTGTGGTATGTTTGATGAGGATGGTAGTGATGGCGGTGGCAATGATAGAAAATGGCTATTCTTCAAATAGTATTTTTTTCCAGATTGCTAGAAAACTTGCCAGATAGTCAGCCAGTCATGTTCTAAGGCTTGCTAAGCAAACACCAAATGTCACCTCATTGGCACAAAAATCCACAAAGATCTGGCAATGAACTTTGCAAAACAAATAACTGGATGATCAGAGGCCTTCCATTTGTATACTTCTAATATTTTCCCATTTTTCCCATTTTTTTTTGTTTACCATCATAAAGCTCTTTTGAGTAAGAACTGTTCAGGCTGCACAAATCCTTCTGATTAAAGCTGAACATCTAAAAGCATCTTGCATCGGACAATACATAATGCATAATAAGTAACATCTCTGATGTAAAAGGTTGCATACTACTGTAAGACAGATAACGTTTGACGAGGAAGTTATCAAGGTGGCACAAATCAGAACAGCATCTGATGTTTAATTATTTAGCCACATCTATACATAATTGCTGCAATTGAAGAATGTACAGATGCATTTAACCATCCCATTGCTTTTGGTTTCTTCATGCTTTATCTATATATTTGAGCAAGTACTCTATACCATTGATGATAATGATAAAGTGCTCTATTTGAATAAATTTTTAATTACATGCCTTGTTTGTTAGATACAAACTGGATTTTGTTGCCTTGATATACTGTAATTCCATCAATTTCATCTGTAAAAGTTTGCTAAAGTAGACTGTTACAATGCCGTTGCCAAGCGTCCACCTGAATTATGCCTAATAAACATTTTAAGGCATTACAATAGAATTCTCTCTGTGATATCCATGCTCCATTCCTTGCTAATATAGGATTCGATTTTTGAAATGTATAAACTTCAATGTGCACTCCACTCCGAAAATGTACAATTTTGAGAGGCTTACCAAGCTACAGCAGTTAGTGTTAGTCATATGATACTATTAAGCAAACAAATCATACTGGGAAAACAATATCTTTAAAAAACATTTTAAAGGTTCATTTAAACAGGACCAGAGTGAAGGTTATATGAATTTTGCACCCAATAGTGTTCCTGAAGGCAAGTACCAAAATAGAAAAGGGCCACTTCTTGGATTCCATCAACTAACGTTACTTGATCTGTGGGATCTGGAACATGCTAATTCTGTTGACCCATTAAACAGGCAGAAATCCAGAAATCCTTTTGTTGCAGCAGAACCAACCAACCAATACATAGAAATTTTGTCTAATGAAACAATTCATAAACTTGTAATCACAAATTATATTCTCCAGATAGCCTCACAAAACCCTTTTTTTTTGGTCATAATGATCTATATCAGGGGTCCCCAACTGGTGGTCCGTGAGAAAATTTTGATGGTAACCCCACCCTTTTAGGTGTGGCTAGGGTAATACTTAATACTATACACATTAACCCCATCCTGGCACATCACCCTGACAATCCCCTTCTTGCCAGGTACAACTATATATACATTATGACAATCCCATTTTTAGTTTATCACTTAAATATGAATGCCTATATGATGGTAAAGGTTTTGTAAATATGTCAGCCACTTGTTCCATAGTGGGACAATGGACTGTTGCTATAAATCCCATTTTTGTTAGTTCTCTAACATTGCAATATCGTATGTGTATATGTCGCGATTTGGTTCCAACATCTTGAGCTTTTGATATCCCAATAGCAGCGGTATTGTCTTCTGCTATTTTAATGGGTAGAGAAGGGAGAGTCCATATATCAGATATCAAAGCGTCAAACCATGTCAGATCATTAGCTACGTCTGAAAGACAAGCATACTCTTCTTCCGCATACGAACATGACACAAAGCGTTGCTGTCCAATGTGCCAGTGAATTGGACTATTGTTCAATGATATCAAATACCCAGAAGTACTTTTCCTCGTTTTTGAGTCACTGGCCCAGTCAGCATCTCCACTGGCTGATAGTATTGGTGTTTTGCCCTTGTCTAGTTCTAGGAACAGAACAACGTCAACAATTCCTTTCAAATATTTTAACACCTTTTTAAGGACAACCCAATGAAACTGTTTGGGCCTTTCCACATTTCTTGCTAATAAATTTACACTTAACGCAATATCGGGTCTACTCCAATTGCTTAAGTAAAGTAGAGAACCTATGATGGATCTATAAAGAGTATTAGCCTCAAATTCCAAATCTGAATTATAAGTTTGATTCCAGAAATCAGTTTGCATGGGTGATTTGGATGGATTACAATCCATCATTTTGCACTTAATCAAAAGTTGCTCAATTTTTTCCTTTTGTGACAAAACATACCCTTTTCCAGTAGGTATTATATTTACACCTAAATATTGATCCACCTGCCCCAAAGATTTCAATGTAAATTTTTCACCTAATTCCTGTTCAAATTGATCACACAATTTTTTACTTTGGCTTATATAAAGAAGGTCATCAACATAAATTAACACCTTTTCAAGTTACCCTGCTGTGTCCTTAACATAAATACACCTATCAGCTATAGATGGAAAAAATCCCATATTAGTAAGTTGTTTTGTAAGGCAATCGAGCCACATTTCCCTCGGATAATAGAAAGATGGGGCCACTCCATTTTTTCTTCTGCTTCTACCAGAGCTCTTTCTGCCAGGTGCCATAGTATCAAATAGCAATGGCAATAATACTTAGACTTATACACCAAGTCATGGTGCTTTACAGCCCTCTCTAAGCAGTTTACAGAGTCAACCCCCAACAATCTGGGTCATCATTTTACCAACCTCAGAAGGATGGAAGGCTGAGTCACCACTGTGCCCATCAGAACTGCAGATTTGGGTACAGCCTGCAATATTTTAATCAGTGTGCCACCAGGGCTCCTTACCACATTGAATTAAAAAAAACCAACTACTTTAAATATATGTGATGATGATTACTAAAATCTATGTTAATTAGAAAAGAGAATCATATGCTAGGCCAAATTTTTTTTGTCAGTATTTCAAAATTTGGGACACTTTGGTGAGGCATTGTTTTATTGCTTGACTAAGTGTAAACTAACATCCTTTGGGATACTGATTCATCTTTTAGCTCTTTCAATCATCTATTAATGTAATAAGTATTAATGTCTTTTCTTCATTAAATCCAGATGAATTATGACACATTTAGAAGATACATGAATCAATGTTATGCATACATCTGGGAAATACAAATTTGCTTTATTATACATTGGTTTCATGTTAGATTTAAAAACAGGTAACTGCTAAAGAAATATTGCCCTATATTTGTATACAAGTATATTTGTATAGACAGTAGATTCTCCTTTTTTTAAAAAAAATATCCAAGGATATGAAGCCAAGTCCTATGAGTCATGCAAAAGTGAGTAGGAAAGGCTGTGTGACATGATTTTCTAAATTTGGATTCATATCTGAGACTATGATGTGGTACAGGAGTGTAAATACAAGTCTGTGTTGAGAGGGCCATCATGTGGCAACTGAATAAAATATTTTTCTATAGAATCAAAGTTCAAACTTTGTAATAGATACATGGATTAAGCATTTAACATTTCTATGGGTACAAAACTTGTGTGTGATAAGTTTCCAATAATTTGTGCTGTATATATGAAAGATAAAAACTAAAATAATTTAAAAGATAATTAAATGACATAACCAACTTTTAATTTAATAATTGCAAAATCCACTGAACTCACATCTCACTTAGTTCTGAGGATTTTTATCTCAGGACTCACAGAAATGAACTGCAGGCTTATATTTATTTAAAGCATGTTGTTTGCACTTTATCTGATCTGTGATTCTGAAGACTAGATTTATATGTAGAGAGGAGCATTATATACATTGCAACTTTGTAGCTTGATACATGATACAATAAAAGTGAAGAACCAAAGACTCATTACCTCAGAAATCTTTGCCATGGTATCAAGAAACTTCCAAAACTGGTTACCAATTTATAATAATTTGATAACACTAGAAAAATATTGTATGCATGATTGAGGAGTAACTGAAGAATAACCATATTGAGTCAATTTAATTTTATATAAATTTAAATTTAAGTGTAAATGAAATGAAAATTTTGCTTGTTATCCAAATTGAGGACCATGTTTGGCCTTTAATGATGTATGGGAAGACTGCATTCAAGCAGTCAAAGATTAAATGTGGTCCCCAGACCACAAAGTAAGCAATTTATAATCTGAAAAAAATGTGACCTATGGGACAAAATGAATTTTGAGCATAAACTGCTGAGTTTATTTCCAGTTACTTAAACATACAGAATCTATTGTGGATTTATTATCCTTAGGGCCAGAATATACTTCAAGTGCTAATGAGGAAAGTTTTACTGAAGCTTGAAATGAGAAGCTTTATAATTATCATAGTTATTAAGCAATAGACAAGCTTGCCTCTTAGAGTCATAGGGGACAGACATTTGCCTGGGATGCTATGAAGATTCCTACCTTGGGAAAGAGGGTTGGACTAGAAGAACTCCAAGGTCATCTTCCAATCCATGATACTTTGATTCCAAGTAAATGATCATTCTAGTCTTATTAAAGGTGTTTCAGGATTGCTTTCCTCTTTTTTTGCTTGATTATTCTCTGAGTGTATTTTATAGAAAACATGAAGCACATTGGAGAGCTTTCCTAGTGTGCCATTTTGCAATACATGTGAATGACGCAGGAAGTAAAAGGAGGAAGGATAGGAAGGAGGGAGGGCAGGATATGGTCAAAAGGTAACAAAGCTTTCTTTTCAGTATTGTCAATTGCCATTTTGTCTTGCAGTGCAAAAGGTTCTAGGAAACGTGTCTGCCCTCCTTTCAACAAGTTCTTGTTATTCCAAAGGGTTATATTTCTGCTGGATATGCATGATGAAATGTGTGATTTTGAGCTCACGCAATTACCATAAGAACCATCCTTGATGAGAAAAAAAATTGGTTTGAGAAGGTAATTGCTGCAGATCGGAAAAACGACTGCCAAATTCACAATGCTCAGAGTCGATTGGATAAAGGGTGCAACTATTTTACACAAGTACACTTGTTCTTTCTCGTTGAAGAATAGCTACTTTGTTCTTTTCTGTATGCTGCTCCCTGTATAAAAAAAGTAATCACTCCTGGAAAAGGATGTGTGATTATCTCAGCCATGGATCAGAGATGTGTGATTCTTGAATGTTCTGATGTATGTTCAAAGATTAGGAACACACTGTCTTTAATTATTACATTGGTGGGATGGGAGGCAAAAGTGGATGAATAAGCCTGAGAACAGCACAACGAATGAAAAAAACGATAGCTATGGACCTTCTTTTAAGAAGACATCTAAACAAGTGAAAGCAGAAGAAATGCATTGTGTACCCGATCAAAATGATGCTGGTGTAGGGAAATATAAAAATGTCACATAATGTCCTCAATAGCACCAGTATGTACTGTGGCCTTAGACCTTTCTTCTAAATGCTACACATGTCATTCTCAATATCTGTTTACTGTACCTAGGAATTCGCGACTGAATTTCTTTGGAATGTTGTTTATATTATGGTTTTCTACTGAACTAACAGAGCAATTCCATGAACTAGATTACTAGAGAATGAGTGTGAGATAATCAAACAATCCTGGATGAGATTTGTGGAACTGGCTGTGCATTTTAGGCTAATGCATCCTAAATGCATTTAAGAAAAGTGCATCTACTGAACTGAAATCTCATGTCCTTTCACATGACCATGTCTGCTTGTTTTTCTTCTCTAATGTATTCTTTTTCAAAAGCTTCCTTTGTTTTAAGAGAAGGCAATGTTGCCTTAGTAGCATTGTTAGACTGTTATAAGTATAAAATCCATGTTGTTCTGTGACAAATAATTCAAATCATTAATTCACTCCATAGAATTAAATTCCCTTTTCCCACTCTATTGTAGGATATTTGAAAAACGGACATTTTGAACTCCTTCCAATGCTTTGGGGTCTGATGTTTTATGATGGAATTGTAAAGCAAATATGTTGACCCTGTGCTTGATTTTACAGATTGATCATGAGCATCATAATAGTCATTTTGTGAAAATGTCCGTAGCATCATACAGAATGCATGTAGGGGGGAAGGAGGAGGAGTTCTAGGTGCTGTCTGAGCTGGGTGGTTTTCTTGCCAGCGTTTCCTGACCAAACTATAGATGAACAAGGTTTCTCAGCCTTGGCAAGTTGGTTCCCCCACCTCTTTCATGGAGATGAACCAAAGATGGCTTCCCGTATCTCCACAGGCCCATCCACGGTCCATCCATGTTCACATGACCAAGCTATGGAGGTCCACCTAAAAAGCCATGAACGTCATAGCATGTTTTGTCAATTGTGGCAGGTGGATACATCCATCACTAAAGGAGATGGAAGAGGAACCGACCAAATATGGACTTGCTCCATGCCCTGTTTTCCCGAAAATAGGGCCTACCCTGAAAGTAAGCCCTAGCTTGATTTTTTACACATGCCCAATATAAGCCCTACCCACGCCCCAAAATAAGCCCTAATTAAGATCCCACCCATTCCGGGAGTGGACGGGTAAAAATTAAGCTAGGGTGGGGATGGTGTGTGTGTGTGGAGCTGCCCTACTACTTACCTTCGGACAGTTGCAGCCAGGCCTCGCACACCCCAACACCTGCCTCGCCGGCCCATTTCTTCTGCTGCCAGCAAGGCTGGCAAGGTTTTCCCGAAGGCTCTGGATCGATCCAGAGCTCCCTTATTGGGTGCAGAGGCCTTCGGGAAAGCTTTACTGACCGCAGAAGTAGTAGTTCCTGAAGGCCTTTGACAGCCCCGAAAATAAGACCTGGTGCCTTTTTTTGGTGGCCCAAAGTATATATATATATATACATGACAGGGTCTTATTTTGGGGAAAACATGGTACATTTCCAAAGGGTCATCCATGTTCAAGCTACCAAGTTATGGATGTCCACCTCTGTTGTGGCTCGCCAGGGGGCAGCAGATTCGGACAGTGAAGAGGTTGGGGTGCGTGGAGGCAGAAATGGGGCCAAGGCGGCCTGCCGGTTCTCAGCTGCCTTTGGAGTTGGACAGCAGTGAGGCAGAGGAACAGCTGGGGCCTATTCCCAGCGTGCGCATGCGCAGAGCTGCCAAGAGACAGGAACAGCTAAAGAACAGGCAGGGGTAGGCTTGGGAGTATAAGGCCACAGGTGGATGGTGAATGGCTACTCCCCTAAAGAATAAAGAGGAGTGAAAGGGGAGCGGCGTTGTCAGGAAACTATTTGCTCCATTTCTTCTAGTGAGAATCAATTCCTGATTCCGTGCCGAGTCTTGTCTGCTGCCAAGTCGTGTTTGAACGATATCAGCCTGGCAGCTCGCCAAGCTTGACAAAGGTCTGTCAT
>JANHFQ010008688.1:11989-22029 GCA_032468035.1 Aparallactus werneri | reverse complement strand
AAGCTTTGATCATACCACTGTGGCCACCATCTTGACATCCTAGTTTTGAAGTTAGACAGAGCAAAATTAGTGTTTTTCTGTTTTTTAAAACAAGTCCAAATTAGGAAAGTTAATTTGCATATATTTTTAGAAAATATGCATTTATCTACCTTTCCACTACCATAAAAATACAGTAAAGAGTGACAGAAAAGGGGGAAGAATTTGACAAAAGTATAACTTTTTTGATTAATCAAAAGGTTCTTACTACCTAACAGTAAAAAAATTATAATAACTTTGCTCATTTTCACCCATTAGAAAAAAATAAAATGTGTTTCATTTTGTATGTTTCTCTCTTCATTTCACACCGAAAAAAAATTATAGGACTCTTATTCAGTTTTACAGCCAAAGTTCTTAGAAGAGAAAAACTAAAATGTATTTCCCAAATGTTCAAGTATTATGTGTTATTCCCTGATCGCTTTTCACACTATAGAACTTGTCGTCCTCTCTCCCTCTCTCCCCCTCTCCATCCCCTCCCCTCTCTCCATGTGCATATCCACAGACACACATATTCACATTGCATAATTTGATGTTCCTCAATTTAATGGAAGAAGCAAAATGACATGAAAGTATATATCACATGGTCTGTTTAAATCCGACTTAAGATTCATAGTCAATTATTTACTCATTGTCCATTAAAAGCAGGTATCTTAATAAGATTGTCACCAAAACTGGCCGAGTCAAAAAATTTTGTTAAAACTGACTTAAACAAATTGTAAGCAAATTCAGATAATGCATACATAAATTAATTTTTCAAGCAAATTATTTTTTCAGTGTTTTTGGCTGCCAAGTATACATTTTATAACCCCTCAAATTATTGCTTCCATGAAAATACTATAATGCTTGCCTATAATACCTAAACAAGGATTTCAATACAAATCTCAACTCATACCAAAAAATCCACACACCTTGATATGCACTGGGCATTTTATTTATGCATGTAATACTATATTCAAAATTGTAAAAATAAATACTAAATTACTACAGATTTCACAGTAGAACTATGGAATGCTATATAATACTGGATAATTTAGATACCTAACTCTTCTTTTTCATATTTATTTTCATACATAAATAACAACATTTTTAGAGTCCCATGGGTATTCAAGAAACCCAAAACAAAAAAATAAGGAATATGCAAATAATAGCATAATATCATAAGGACCACTCTACAGTTAGTTCAAAGAGCAATGACAATAATGCAGGCTCTTTACGATGCTGTCTTTGATAAAAGAAGATATCTGGCAAATATCCAGAAGAAAGCTGTGCTATAGCAATCTGAACATCTGGAGTTTTGGTGGGAGAACTTGCTTTCCAAGAGAGCTATTCATTCAGGAATTCACTCTCCTATTTCCCCAATGGAGTCAATGCTATCTGACCTTCAGGGCAATAGAAATCTCATCACTCTTCTCAGATTTTTGTCTAGAGAGGTCAACAAGGGGAAATATGTTTACCTATTTTAAAAAGTGATTGGTTAAGCCTATTTATATCTAAATAATGTCCTGTGTGTTATAGTGATCTGTTTTTGACACCAGACATATAACTTACTCAAGCTTGTACAGCTTCTCTGAGTTTCTTGTTTTTTTCACAACCCATCTCTGCATATGTATATACCAACTCTGTGGTTGTGGTAATGTGAAAAATCATACATTTAAACAAATGTTAAATAATATTGTGTTATCATGGATAGGAAGCGGCCACAGTTGCTAATAATAATTCTGAAACTTTGATGAGAAAAGCAAAACTACATTTTAATACTTTCGGTAACCGTGCCATCAATTGGAAAGTTTTTGATATGTTCATTCTATACTTACTATTTTCATAAAAGCACAAAATACGAAACTAATACTGAAATTAAATTTAAGGATCATTATAAAAACTGTGAGTAGATAGATATAAAACCTATAATAGTTAAGAGTATACATGTAGGCATGAGAGAAAGACATTTACCTTGTATTCTCATACAATATTGTACGTTCACACAATATACGAAAGGTCCCATGATTTTAAAAACCACACTAGCGTCTGTACTATATGTTCCAAACCAAGGAATATTTAAACTCTTCACTTCAGTGCAATATTACTGCCAACTGCCAGAGGAAAATATGTACGCAAATCAAAATATGCTACCTTTGTTCAAACAATACTGCTGTTCATTATATAATACAAACTGTCATACTTAATCTCTCAGGAACCCAGAAATGGTAGATTCTTGGATCCAGAAATGGTTTCAAATGGTTTGAGGCAAAACTGAAACATAGCATTTAAGTAAATCTTCTACAGGAACTTAAGTTCGACTGATGAACTTTTTACATCATCTTTCGCTTATAGATTTTGAGTCTCACAAGTAAACTATCAATCCTGGGAAGAGAACAGCATTCTTATTCTGTATCTTTTGCACAAGTTATTTTTCCCCCAAGATTTCTCACCAATTTTTTTTGCTTGGAAAGGTGGAAAATTTTATTTTTAAAATGGGATAAAGCAATCTCTCTCAAAACAATATAATCAGAAAGCACCCGTTCAATTTTACTAAAACCTTATCTAGAAACTAGTCTATTAAAAGATTAAATCAGAAATGTTATATTATCTTTAATTTTGGGGATTAGACTGTTTTCAAATTTGAAAACTGAATAAAATTAAGCCAAGTAACAATAATAACTGCATATATATTTGTTGTGTGTGTGTGTAATATTGTTTGGTATTTATTACCTTGTATTTAGATTGAGTTGACATACATACATACATACATACAATACACACACACACACACATATATACAATATTTTATATACAACTTGATCTATATATCAGTCAACATTAAATACCAAGATTAAACAGATCTTTCCCATAATCTTCAAAAAAGACAGAACCTAAGTTATAAGTACAATTTCAAGTTTTAACAACTCTTGATACAAGCGCATGAACAAAAAATTAGAAAATCTCTTACTACATTTTTTGGTTTTATAATAAAACTAAATAGCTTTAACAATATACTTTTACAATATAACCTAAAATACAATTGAAAAGACTTTCCAAAAATATATGAAACTTCATTCACCCGTGAAACTTAAAGCTAGAGCATTAACCCAAAAAAGAAGGTAACCCTCTAAATGAGAATTGGAGAAACATTGTCTGGGGATGAAAAAAAGTTATTGCATAGAGTGATGTTGAAATGAAAGTAAAGACCGAGACAAGTTAAGTGTAGGGATGGAAGCGTAGGGAGAGCTGACATTTGAAAGAGTGGTGCCACTGAATTATAGTTTTCTACTCTGGGTGGGGTCCCTTTAATTGGGTGGAGCACCTCCCCTGAAGGAAGGAAAAACTGGCAGAAGCTGACTTGCCTTTTGACAGATAACTCAGGTTTGCCAACATATGTAGTCGCACCAACCTCAGCTTCACCAAGTTGCCTCTTGTCTAATCTGGGCACAGACAGATGTTTCTGTCAGTGTGAAAAGTCTAACTGTACAACACACCGTAAATACCGTATTTGAAAATTGTTTGGGTTTGTATGGATAATCCCATTAAATGCAGTGTATTTTAAAGGGCTGCATATTCTCTTTCTCAGAAATCATCAGCTTTACATGGTGAAGAAGGTTACTAATGAATGGGATTGGAACAAAGAAGAGAAAAAGGAACAATTAATGCATTTATTGTAATTGTGTTTGGCCGATGGGAAATTGAATGGTTCTTTCTCTTTGCAAAGTCCCCTCCCTTAAACTTACATTAACAGGTGTAAAAAAATTATTTTAAAAGAGGAGTTTCAGTTGGTCAAGAGTAAGAAATGACTAATCCAATCACTTATCAATTCTCAGATTTAGGAGGGGAGAAAACAGGGAGAAGTAAGAATGCATTTCAAAACTTTGTGTGGGGACTTTGCTCTCTTTTTTTCCTAATTAGTTTATGTTGTTACAACCTGAAATGCACCGATATTCACAAAAGTGTATTTGGAGAACTGCAAAAAAGCTCATCAGGAAAGCATTTTTTTAAAAAAAAATAATAATAGCAAGAATTAAAAATAACTGCATCAACAGGGTCTTTTTTCAGGCATCAAGCCCAGTTTTGCTTCAGTTTTCTTTAAACAAAATAGCAGTTAGGCCACTAAAACAAATCTTGAACATTATTAAAAGTTAAAAGCTACCAATTACTTCTGTCTCTTCTGTTAAAGCAAAGTTTGGCATTACGTCAGTCGGCTTAAAGAAAACAAGGGGAAAAGACCAAAAGAATGAGAGCGAACGAAAGTTTCCTTCTGTATAAATAAAGCCACCAAAGAAGGTGTCTACCCCTCTTATAAAAGGTTGATTGCCAGGTTTATAAAAAGCACATGCCACATTTTTCAAGAAAATATAGAAATGTTTCATGAGGAGAGAAATGTTTTATATCTCAGAGGGTGGGGGGAGGAGTAGTTCTGTATTTAGAAGGCGAACAATTTCTTCTACAGGAAATTCTACAGATTGGAAATTTGTGTCTGTGTGTGTGTGTGTGTGTGTGTGTGTGTGTGTAGGTCTGTGTATGTGTGTGTGTGAGAGAGACAGAGAGAGAAGATAAAACGAAAAGGATTGAATACATTCAACTAACTGCATCAAGGTATTTCAATGAATCATTTAATATAAAAAGCTCTTTTTAGAATGAGGTAATAATAAATCCATAAAATTACACACATCTCATAAAGTATGTTTCTCTGTTTTCTGCTTAGAAACATTCATTGGTATTTCTTGAGGCTGGAGCACGTTTACAAGTTCGATTAGAAAGTTATGAGAATTTATATAGCGTCATTCTAAACAGCACAAACTTTCCAGGGATATTGTTATTGAGAAATATATTAAACCACAATTACAATATTTTAATCTAACTCGCTAGATAGCTAGCATAGATACAGATATTGCAAACTGCGGGTAATTACTTCACTTATAAAAATGATAAACCCAATTAACTGGAATACATGAGTTAGAAGCAAGGGAGGGTATTAAAATAGAATAAATTCAAATAAGTAAGGATGTTCTAACTATCCCACTACAGTTCTTCTCCCCGATTGGTTTTCATTAAAGAAAGTCCAGTTCTACTCTGGGGTGCTGGGCCATATAATTTGCAAGTATCATAGCACATTACAGTATCATTTTAAATAATGAACAAGTAAAATGTCTGAGCTAACGCTGTAAGACAGCAAAATGCGTCCACCAAAGATGGGTAAAGTTTTCTTCAAAGATACTTCTATCTATTATTGTAAAAACAATTTTATTTTTTTTTAAAATGACTATAAGGTATTCGCTACAACGTATCTTGAATTTTTGTTGAATCTACCTAAATCAAGACACTTCAGAATTATTATAGAGTATTGAGTTTTGTGATTCTTTTTACTGGCAATAAATTGGTTTGAGATGAAATTAGTAATAGATTGCTAGGATTCCCACCACAAGCCTATATCTGTTTACCCTGAAGACTGTTCCTCTCTGTTTATTGGTGTTTATTCTGCATGTGTCTCTAATATATTCGGGTTAAAACATTCTACCAATGTTTACTTGAAATAATTTTCATTTAAACTGCACTATAACTAGGAGAAAACCTCTCTATATTGTCAACTTATTCTCAAATAAAAATGTGTATTATTGTATAATTAATTAATGCTGAAGCTTTAAGGCAAACAATATTTTTTTTAAAAAAACCATTTACTACTGTTTACAAAAGTATCACAAGAGAGTTAGGTTTCTTTTCTATCCTTATTGACAACAATGATGAAACTACCAAAATAGAATATATTTGGGTGGAGATTTTACTGTCAAATCTAAATCATAATTCTGTTGCAACAATATATAAGGAGGAAGTTGAAAACATAGTTTTTTTCAATGTTCTTTTTTCTTTAAAAAATCAACACATAGGCAAAAGGGACAATAATAGTAGCTTCCAACTTTTCCAAGATTCAATAATAATTGATAATTTTTTAAAATTGATATTTTCGGGGTTTAATCAATATGATAATACGAAAGTATTCTTCTTATTGTCTAATCATAAAAATAGAGTGCACTAACCTGCAGGATCATGGATATATTTGTGAGATTCTTTTTAGTATGTTATTCAAGTAGGAAATTAAAAGTCAAATATTAAAGAAACTTTATTCTCAAATAGAATTTTTCACTAATATCTCTGAAGAGATACTAATATCTTGTAAATATAAACTCCATGAAGTTTATAGAAAGAGGCGAGTAAACTGATGAAATTGAATCAACCAATAGACATTCCAGAAATCACAAATTATCCAAAAAAAATTAATTTAGCCACCTTAAAAATTTTGGTAGCCTACAATTTCCTACATGTCTTTCAAAAATGTACAGGCCTGATTTTAATCAATTCCATTTTGTAATGTAAGATGTAATATTTTGGATAGAAAATTTAATCAAAAGCCCCAAGAAATACAAATTTGCACTATTTTTCTTGAGGAAATAAAATTAAATAAAGGCTAATACCAACAGGGACTTTAATCAGTCTGACCTCTTTGTATCCACTTAAGTATTATGCAAAACTTCAAACATTACAATATAGCAAGATCAAAGTTAATACGTTGATTCCAAACTAATGTGAAAGATGATTTGCATTTTTTTAAAAAAATCATTACATTTTCCAAACACTTAAATTTTCCTAACCCACAAGTTTCTAGGTTGCGTTTGAGTTCCGAGCATGTTAGACGTATCACGACAAATTTTATTTCACTTTTCTACAGACTTTTTTTCTAAAAATCCAAATTGGACGGAGTCAAAATACTTTATGGTTAGCTTTCCTAATTATTTTACTTTATTATAACAAAGTGTTGTGTGACTCATAAACCATTATGACAATCAGCTCTGCCAGTATTGTACAGGTAAGATCTGATTGTGTTTGACGAAAGCTATACTTATGATACTTTTTATTGCTGTCAGATTTTAGTATCTTAATATCTATTGAAATGTACCTGATTTTTAAGCCTTTACTATGGAGCAAGCTTAATGGCAATGTTGAAAACCATTAATAAATATTTTCAGATTCCTAACTACAAAAGAGTAATTTATCCCAACTATCTCTAGATACCTTAACAGCAAGAAGTAATTAGTTCATCTGACCTTAATGTTTGAAAAATGTTAAGGCATTCCCGAAGCCCGTCTGTCTGCATGGAAAATAAAATATGGTCTGAATGGAGAACTACCAGAAAAAAACCCTTTTACAAAGAAGGCTGTTTTTACATTTTTTTATTAACAGGACTAGAGAGCAGAAATGTTCTATATGGACATACAGTACATACGCATATATGCCATAAACATAAAGCACCATAAAAGATTAGTTAAGGCTGCAATGTTCTGCTTACAGAAGAATACATCAGTAAACACAGAAGGACTTACTTTTGAGTTGTTACGCCTAGTCCCATATTGTAAATGGATAAATCAGATGTTACAGAGAAAAAAATACAAAGATATATATTGTGTGCATATAAACACACATACGTGCATCCCTAAAAGCTGACTCTTTTTGTCGTGTTTAAAGTATGTACTATGCTATTCCGCAAAGATCTTAAAAATGCACTGCGTATTTTATGCATTTAAAAACTAATTCAAAAATTCCTGGATAAATTGGCGCAAGGCCTTACATCTCAAGCCTACTCTTAATTCATAGAAAACTCCATCAAAGTCCTATAGAGAATTTCCCTGTGAGGCTTGCTTGAATTCCAGAAATGAAAACATTTATGTTTGAAATCAAAGGTTTCAAAAAAGAACCGGACAATCTTTCCTAAATCAAAGAATTAGAAGTTGGAAAAACTAAGAGGACATTTATAGGCTTTAAGTTATATCTTTATAGAATCCTAACTGATAAAAAAAAAAGTATTTATTTTCTTCATTCATCTCCCAAACCACATTTAAGAAACAACACAGCAATATAGGAACAAAATCCCATCTCTAAATTGCATCATGCAAATTTAAGCATATGGTGCAAGAAAGATTTTAGGGTTTAGATGAAGTTAAGCAGCTGCACAGGCGCCTCTTTCTCTCTGGTAAAAGCATAATCCACAATTTAACTGGTGTTATACCTTTTTAAAAGAACATAATGACCCCTCTGTGTTTTTTAAGGGGGGAAAGGGGCTAAAGTATTCCATTTGTTTGCGTTAGCCAACTTTGTAACAAACTTTCACTGCCAGTCATTAAAAAAAAACTTTACAAAAACGTTGATAGCATTTCCAGACCATTTTGTCAGCATCACGATTTACAGGAAATAGTTGGTGTTCTCATGAAAGAGTTTATTTGCATGAGCCAGAAGACTTAGCAAAAACAAAGTTTAAAGGGTTTTTTTAAAAATGATTTTTAATATGCCGAGTTGGTGAAATATTTGAAAGGGCTTTTTCACCTAACAGACACATTGCAAACATGAGGACAAGGATTGCCTTCTGTTCAGGAAACTCTACTGTACATTTTTAGTGTTTTCTCCAATAAACCTTTATCGCTTATTTGCACTTTATATGGTAACTGGAGCTTTTGATTTTTTAAAAAACTTCACCAATATTTCAATTTTTACGATATTTGTCAAGTCCCATAGAACAAAAGAATAATGCATAAAACTATTCCCAATGCAATACTTGGAAGATTCCTTTTTAATGTCTATGAAGGGGGGAGGGGAGATAAAACACCAAATTAAAACATCAACCCTATTAATATAAATATTGTGCCTAAGATTTATCAAAAGCTCTCCAATTTTTTCCCAGCCATTCTGAGTGTGTGATTGTTTACTACAACAAGTAAACTTGGTGTGGTATTCAGGAAAGTGCTAGACACTGCAGACACAGTCTTTTTCTTAACTAAGTTTTCTTCCAATTTTGGATTCCACCCTCCCCCCCCCCGCACACACACACAAACACACACACACACACACACACTATATTTTCTTCCAAGTTTCCAAAATGTCTTGCTAACTGTCATCAGAATGGTAAAGCAAATCTTTATGAGATCTCCCTCTGATTTACTCCCCATCATTTGTTCGTTGACTTTTCTCTTTCTATCAATCTTTTCAATCCAGGGAATTCAGAGTTTTGACATTTGCTGAAGGAAAGGAAAATAGTGTACACATATAACATGTGTACATGTATAAATATAACTTCTTCCTCCCCCTAACTTTGAAAGCACCCTGTTTACCAGAAAAACAACAAAGGGAGCCCACATAAATCGTCAAAGGGGAAGCCCTCTTCGCCAAAGAGCACCCGTCAACTTAAAAATGCTACTGAGATGTAGCAAGCATTCTCCTAGGATCAAAGGGAAAGATCAGAGGAGGGGAGGTGGGGAAAGGAGACCCATGGGGTACAAAGTGTCAAGTTTGAAAGCACCCTCACCAAAAGAAAAACCCCTTCTTGGGAACTTTAATAACACACCAACCCACCAGCTTCCTAGCTCTGTTTATCAGAAGTTACTACAATCTTTCTTTCTTTCTTGGAAGTGCTAGGAAGTTTGCTCTTCTCCATTCATTGTGATTTGAGGGCGGGGAGAGGAAATCTGTCCCCCCCTGCTAGCAAATGTTGAGTGACCATTGGGGAAAAAACATAGACAAAGTAGCTTGGGGCAAATCAAGGGGAATGGGTAGCGAGTCCCAGTCTTTAAAAAGCTCTTAATAAAAAGTTCTTTAAACTATGAAATTACCATAAAAGTCCTCTTCCAGGCTGAAAAAAAAAAGAACTTGGCAAATAAACATTTTCCTCTCCCCATCTCATCAATGCACACATTATTCCATATTCATCGTCTCCTCTTTTTTTAATATTTTGTTTTCCCCCCCCCTCTCGTGTGATGCTTCTCCTCACCCTATCTCTCTGCAAAGTTGCACACAGAACCCAAGTATTCTCCAACATCCCAAACTGGGGAGCAAGAGGAGAGGGGAGGACTTACTACTTTGCATGTGGCATCATCCTTCTGGAGTCCGGCTTTATTTTTGCGATTCCCATTTTTTTAAAAAAATCAAGAGAAGGATGTGTGTTTTTCTACATGCAAGCCCATGCGCGCGTGAGC
>JANHFQ010008677.1:19474-38330 GCA_032468035.1 Aparallactus werneri | reverse complement strand
ATGTGTAGGACAGAGCATTTGTTTGGTGAGATTTGGAGTTGCCAAATGCAGGACCAATCAGACACATAGATAAGGTCACTCTGTACGTCAGCAGAATTGTTAGTGATGTTAAATAATTTTACGTCATCAGCAAAAGGGACACAGTTGCTTTTAATAAGATTGCATAGGTCATTGATGTAGATTAAGAAAAGAGTGGGTCCTAATACACTGCCTTAGGGAACACCGCTATTAACTGATGCTGGATTAGATAGGGCCTTCCCTATTTTGACCATTGTATGTATGTTGGACAGGAATGTGGCTATCCACCTGTGTAGGGTTCCAGAAATGCCGTATTTTGTTTGTCCATAACAAGACTTAAATCTGTTTTAAATTTACAGTATAGAAAATCCTGGATAGGGAAGGGAAGTGTGAAAAACTCCCTATTAATATGCCATTTTCACAACAGTTTGATCAGAGCACAGTCCTGTTATCAGTGGAACACTAAAACCTTCATTGAGTGTATTTCAGAAATTAAATTACAGTGCCTACAGGGATATGTTTCTAACACAATAAAGCTGTCACTTTATGAATTTTATTTTCTCCATTATAAACGAAAGGAGCGATGTAACTAGTATACAGTCACCCCACTGCAGAATTGAACAAAATCCTAAGAGATTCCCTGCCAGGTTTGGAGTTGTAAGGGAAGTGGATGAGAGACACTTCCCAACCAACTACAGCAGGCATCATTCCAAATTGGGAAACTAAAAATAGCTGCCATTCTCTTTTCATGTACAGTTTATGGTCAGCATCTTACCACAGAATTTGTAATCACTGAAATGTTATACACTTAATTGGTGGCTTCCTCATCACCCTTCCAAAAATCCCATTGTATTTCACTTACTGAACCTTGCTCCCATTTCTAAGGATCCCTGCTGTGAAAACCACATGATGGCCACTTTATCCAGTCAGTGTGGTTGGTGATTGTTGGATTGCTGCAACGGTAAAGACAGTAGGCTACCCTTAGTAAATCCTGTCATCACAAAACTAATAGACTTGTCTGGAACCATTTTGTTGACGTATGTAACAGTGAATATAAGGTACTAAAAATATTTTGTATAGATTGAAGCAAAGAGAATCAGAACATTACTAATAGTAATAAATAGTTATGATGCAGGTTGTAGAGATAACTGTATTTTTCTCCCACAAACCATAGCAAGAGATATAATTTGTTGTAATGATTAAGGCATCAAGCTAGAAAACAGAGGACTTAGAGACAAAGCCAGCTGCATAACCTTGAGCCAGTCACTCTGTCTTAGCCCTAGGATGCTTGCAAGAGAAAACCACTTCCAAAATCTTGCTAAGAAAACTGCAGGGAATAATCCACATAGTCACCAAGATTCAACAGTTGACTTGAATGGGCCAAAAGAAAAAAGACAAGAAATCTCTTTGGCAAAACACTAGCCCAGGTTTGTGAAGATAAATAGAGTTTCACCATCGTGATGCAAATGGCAACTTTTTCTAATCTGTTGCCTTTACCCAGATATGTTTTGGTTACCTTGGCTGGGAATTATAGGAGTTTAAGTTAGATGCATTTGGAGGGCAGTTAGCACCACAAAAATGGCACTACAAGAAGGACTCCATTTATTTTAGTCAGCTGTTCTATAATTTGACAAAGACAAGCTTGTTTGTTTCCATTCATCAGTCTCTGACCGTAAAGTGGCCTGCCATTTGGCTTTGCTTTTCTACTATCATCTACTTCTCTAAAATCTGTTTTTAGAAAACCTAGACATCAAGTGTTTTATTGGCATCTTGCCATTTCTATTTGTGATTTTAGAAACAAGTCTGCAATGAGTTTGAGCATCGCTTGCCTCTGATTGCTGTCTGCTTTTTTAAAGATCCTTTTTGTAAAGTCTGTAGACATTTTAAAGCTCTTTTTGCTTCAACTACTTTAATAAATAACTTCACTAGTGAGAAATGTCAAATACCATGACATATTTAATATTTTTGAGCACAGTGAAGCTAGTGATATTTTACAAAGTGAACAAAAATCATACTATAAAATTCAGTTAGATCATATAGTTGATTTGTACATGATGCCAGCTATTTCCTTCGGATCATTACTTTGAGATTACTTGGTGACTTTTCATCAGCTATGCAACCCTTCAGAATTGCCTGGTTGAATTAGATCTTGAAGCATTGTTTTTTTCAATGGATCCAGCCTTTCTTATTGAGTCATATTTAGAAAGTGATTCTGGGATACAGCTGTTTTACCCATGAGATTTCCAGCTTAAAACTGTAGAATTTGCCGAGTCCTAATTTGTAGAATTAGGCCATCAATTCAAACTCTTCGTCCACTCCAGAAATCCAAATTAAGACATTACAGACATATGTTTGTCTAACATTGACTTGAGAATACAACCAGTGCAGTTGGGGACATTTAAAAAATGGGAAGGGACAGGGAACAGAATGGAGCACATGGAATCCTGCACTCCATTTTCTTTCAGATTCACTTGTAGTAATCACATCACAGTCCCTGGCCCTGGCCCTGGTCCTACTTGGTAAAATGAATAAATAGAGCATTAATAATGAGTCCTTAATGTTTTATCGATGTAAAAGTAATACACTAAAGAGAATCCCATTATATTCAAAATCTAAAATAATATTGCAGAACTGCCTCCTTGGATCCCTCAATACAGCAACATTCGATTGTTATTGTTATTACTGTTGTTGTTGTTGTTGTTGTTGTTATATTAAAACATGTTAATTTGTGCATTGGAAGTAGATAGAAATATTTTCCCCACCAAGAAAAAATAAGACAAAGATCTTTTTCCACCACGTCCATGCTTAATATGATGGGACTTATTGCAGTAAATGAGATAGTTGATTAATTAAAATGAAGATTAGACCCATTCATTAAAAACTCCCAGGGGTATCTGATATTTTCCCCTAAGAAGTGGTTTGTCTCTGACAAAGCTGTCTGGTAGGTATGATGCATGGGCTTGGAAGAGCTCTCCTCAAGGAGACATCTTTGGCGTCATTGACCTCATATTTAGGAAAATGGCAAAAACATATTTCCCTCACTAAACCTTTCACTTAATTATTGCACTGATACTGATTCTGAATTTTAAATGTTTTCATTTTACTGTTTTGTGTATTTGTTGGTTTGTTTTTAATTTTGTTGAGTAAAAATGCAGGACATACATTTAAGAAAAAGAAAATGGGCATTCGGTGAGAATCTGAATGTGAGAAAGTTAGAGACGTTTATTCTTAGCTGATTACTCCTTATATGAAATAACAAATTTCTAATTGCAGCATAATAATTTCCACAGAGAGCTAATTTTAAAATTGGTCTTTAAAAAACATTTCAGCTTCTAAAATCATAAATGTACAATATATGTAGATATACCATGCATGACATTTGTGTAAAGGAACAACAATTCAATTGCATAGTGAGTGATGAGACACCAGCTTCATTAAAATATTATTCTAATTAATTATGCAAAAATGTGGGCTTTCTGTAAAGTCTTGTCATCCAAGATAATCAGCTTCATTGTTGCCCTGCTGCAATTTTTTTTACTTTTAATTATAGCAGTGTAGATTTTTACTACATATTGTCAAATGATCTGCAAAATATGACATTTTAAGAAAATATTCATCATGATATAGTTCTAGTATCACAGAGATGAAATTTACCTCATAGATCATTTATTCTTAACTCTCTGATCAGTGCAGATCTACTAAAACATTTTAGATACATGATTTTCCATTGTATCCAGAAGAGCTCATGGTTGGTTCCAGGCCAATTACTAGAAAATAGAGGGACAACACCATAGTGGCAAAATCCAGAGTCACTGCAGACATCAAAGCATCATTTGAGGAATTTTCTACCAAATGTGATATAAGCCAAATCAGTTATTCTGCCAGAACACCAGAGAGGCATCTAGTGTATGTTATTAATGCAACTCATTGTATGTGACCATGTACTTTTCTGCTTACCATTTTGTGATATTTGTTGCAGGAGTGATCCGCGAGAGTTATCTCAAGGGGCATGATCAGTTGGTGCCTGTCACCCTCCTGGCTATAGCAGTCATTCTTGCCTTTGTCATGGGAGCTGTCTTCTCGGGGATCATAGTGTACTGCATTTGTGACCATCGCCGTCGAGATGTGACCATTGTGCAGAGGAAGGAGAAGGAGCTGGTCCAATCTCGTCGAGGTTCAATGAACAGTGTCACCAAGCTCAGTGGTCTCTTTGGAGACACTCAGTCCAAAGAGCCAAAGCCTGAAGCCATTCTCACCCCCCTCATGCACAACGGTAAGCTTGCTACTCCGGGAAGCACAGCCAAGATGCTCATCAAAGCTGACCAACATCATCTGGACTTGGCTGCTCTACCTACTCCAGAGTCCACCCCGACACTTCAGCAGAAGAGGAAGCCAAGCCGTGGCAGCAGAGACTGGGAGAGAAACCAGAATCTCATCAATGCCTGCACAAAAGATATTCCCCCTATGGCATCACCTGTGATTCCCACAGACCTTCCTCTCAGGGCTTCTCCCAGTCACATCCCAAGTGTTGTAGTCCTGCCGATTTCTCAGCAAAGCTATCAGCATGAATATGTTGATCAGCCTAAAATGAGTGATGTGGCACAGATGGCCATGGAGGACCAAAATGCTACTCTTGAGTACAAAACCATAAAAGAGCATCTCAGTGGCAAAAGCCCAAATCATGGGGTGAATCTTGTGGAAAACCTGGATAGCATGCCACCAAAAGTCCCCCAGAGGGAAGCTTCTCTTGGTCCCCCTGGGTCCTCTCTTGCTCAGAGCAGTCTAGGGAAGCGATTGGAGATGCATTCTTCTGCTTATAACGTGGACTACAAGAGAAACTACCCTACGAACTCGCTTACGAGAAATCACCAAACATCAACACTCAAAAGAAATAACACTAATTCTTCTAATTCCTCCCACCTCTCAAGAAATCAGAGTTTTGGCAGGGGAGACAATCCTCCTCCTGCTCCACAAAGAGTGGACTCCATACAAGTCCATGCTGCTCAGGGTCAGACTGTGACTGTTTCTAGGCAGCCCAGTCTCACCACATACAACTCGCTGACAAGATCAGGGTTGAAACGCACACCATCGTTAAAACCAGATGTACCCCCCAAGCCCTCCTTTTCCCCTCTTTCAGCATCCATGAAGCCTAATGATGCATGTACATAATCACCGTGGGGTGGGGGGGGGACAGCTATGGATCATGGAATATCCTTAAAAACTAGGATTCAGCAATAGCAATGCTAGTTTCAACTGACCAAGAAACTGCAAAGCTGAAGGACATTCTGCTGTGGGGAAAAGTGGAATGTTTTTTAAGGAATTGGGCCATACTGTCTATGGTTTGCAACTGTAGGACCCACCCCCACAATACAACAGCTCTTCACTTAAAAGACTAACTGCAAACATTGAGCCAAAAGCACACACATGAAAGATGACTGTGATCCTTCACTTTTAACTGCACAGAGCATCCTAGAACTGGGAAATGAGTGCTTTGAAAGCAAAAATGCCCTGAGAAAGGAACAACTCACAAAAAGACAAAAGGAACCTATTGTTTAAGCTAACTCTAACTGAACCTTGACAGACTCTTACTATATGCAGGTACTGTGAAAGCCCATCAGTG
This sequence comes from Aparallactus werneri, assembly GCA_032468035.1. Classification (NCBI taxonomy): domain Eukaryota; kingdom Metazoa; phylum Chordata; class Lepidosauria; order Squamata; family Lamprophiidae; genus Aparallactus; species Aparallactus werneri. Next base: position 32,692 of record JANHFQ010008677.1, on the reverse strand, counting down.
TTACAGCCTTTTGATTATAGCAGATTTGCCATGTTGGGCAAGAACAACTCTGTCATAGGTTATTGCTACTCTTCTCTCTTAATGAATAACATGTGACTGTTAACGCAAGTAACTATGATTATTTATTGTTCATCTTTTTTGTCTTTTTTTTAAATCCTAAGGAAATTACTTATGCCTACCATCATATGAGCAACTCTTTCCAGAAGGAAAAACAAAATACATTGAAAATTATGCCTATTTAACGCGAAACCCCATTAATTAGAGTAATTAAAACTCTTTTATTTTTCCAATAAATTCACTGAGTTAAATATATTGGAGATGGAATTCCGAACTTTTGTGTTTGAACTCTCTGATCTCTTTCTGGAAAACAAATTAGAGGGAAATGCTTACTTCGGTGTCGGTCCATTCTGCAGGCTGGCTTTCAGCTTTTAAGGTCAGGTTGCAAACCAAGGAAGAAAGTTCCACTACACCATCTTTCCCTAAAGTTCCTTTCTTCCTAAAGTACTAATGTCTTACAAAATAAATTCTTTGATGACTCCACTTCCATTGCCATGAACACAGTTTTTGTCAGTAGTTGATCCTTTCTGTGAAGGCACCCACTCGATTTCTGGCATCTCATTTCATCTTTGCATGTGAAATGGCAAATCGACAAACAAAAACGCACAGTGCAAATTCATCCACACACTGGTTTCTCCCAGCATAGTTTTCAGTTTTACCACACAGAGTTTGTTTTGATGGGAATACATCTGTTTTTTTCCCCACATGTAAATTTGTGCCTTACACCCTCAGTTGTGTATATTTGTGAGCAGTAGTATGTACAATCGTTCTCCTTTCCTTAGAATAAATCAGATATTTATTTATCTCTCCCCTTTCTTATTGCCCTAAAATAGTGATCTCCAAACTTGGCAACTTTAAGACTTGGACTTCAACTCCCAGAGTTAAAGTCCATAAGTCTTAAAGTTGCCAAGTATGGAGAGCCCTGCCCTAAAGAACTGGAAGATGCACAGTTTTATGTTTCAGTTTACAGAATTTGCAGCCCCTCTGATCACAAGAAGGCAAGGGGCAGCAATATCTATTGCTTGGATGTGAATCCTAGCCATGTTCATTTTGGCATTACCTTTGTGCTGTCCTGGAAGTTTAGATACTGTTTGGTGACAGCATATCCATCTACCTGGATATTTTGATATCACTTCAATATGGAAATGTATCCTTTCTCATTGCAAGCAGTGTGATGTATCACCAAAGTCAAGCACTGTGTACTGTTGACATTCTGGTGCAAAACAATCCAGGCCTAAAGCTGTACAGCCTGTAGAATAAAATGGAAATACCGGTAAATGTAAAGCAGGCTGGTTCCTGCTGGTTCTCAGTGGGAAAACAAACCCAGATAATTCCTACAACCTACTTTTTGTTATAAGAGAGAAATCCAGCTTTCATTTGTATGGGTGCGTAGGGAAAATGGGCAGAGCATGTGCAGGAACGTATAGTTTGAGAAAGTCTCAGTTGTTTAGGTTTTCCTTTAAACTCTCATTACATCTATGTCAGCTTACTGTGGGAAAAAGAAAGAGAGAAATGGATGTGCATGTTTGATATTGTTGACAGAACGTTTGGGAAGGAGAAACAAGGTTTTGGCAGAGAAGATGTCTCTATACTCCAGTGGGGCTGATTTCATTGCCTCTGAAGGGAGAGCATTCACGAATGGTTTCCCTGGAGAGGAAAATCTTCAGGCTGGCAGCAACCTATAGATGGTCATTAGGAAAATCAGGACGATTGGAACCAAAGGGACCTGCCTCTGATCTCTTTTTGTCTCTGCCTCCTTGTTCTGGGTGGGCTGGGTAGAGTAAAGTCAAAGCAAGCTTCTTTCTGGGATTTTGTTTTATTTTCCCCTTAATCACCACCCCCAATCTTTTTTAAGCTATGCGAGATTCGTATGAAAAGTTAAGCAGACTTTTATTTTTCCTCCTTGAAGCTCAGCCCCTAAACTCTGAAGGGCATGGTACCCCTTGCTTAGCCAAGTCATAATAGAGACATGAAGAAATATTGCAGTCTTGTTCAGGGATCCGCCTATATAATATACATCACACCAGTGATGGGGTTCACCTTGAGATGCCCATATTTAACTCTTACAATTTTGTTTTCTGTTTAGACTCTTCCATGTCTTTCCTCCTGCTCCTTGCCCCATTTTTACTCCTTTGTGTGTAAAGGTTCTTGGACCTATGTGTGCCTTTTCTTTCCACCTTTGGTATACCCCGGTAGATGCCAAGTCAGACATTCTCTTTTGTTGTAAAGTTGTAAAAAAAAATACTGTGTTGTCACCAGTTTCCCTACATCTCCACAAATTCCTAACATCATCAGATTCACAGTTTAATGTATGTTGTAAACAAAATGAAGAAAAAGAAGAAAGGGGGGGAAGAGTTGAAATGTTTTACAAAAGAAATAAAATGGCAAGGGAAGGGAGAAAATGACTCTTGATGACAAAATAATAAAACCAGACTGTTCTACTTTATATTTGGTCTCCTGGCTCTTATTTACTTGTTAAAAAAAAGAAGATAATACAAATTAACATACCCTGCAGAATTAAAAATAAATAAATAAAATTAGGTTTAAATAATAACACTGATAGGTTATTTTTTAAAGCAGAGAAAGCTTACAGTGGATGTCTTAGTCAAAAGGATATAAAATTGCAAGCCTCCTATTTTAAGTGCTTATAATTTGCCCTGGTGGGGGGCAGCAGTGCCCTAGGGAGGTTTAGCAGGGATAACAAATGATGTCATTAAATCAGTGTTTCTTAACCTTAGCAACTTTCAGATTTGTGGACTTCAGCTCCCAGAATTCCCTAGCCAGCATGCTGGGGTAATGTTTACTGTACTGCAATAAATGTGCAAATACAGGACTTCCCACCTAACATCAAAACAGAATGTTTACTGCATGGATTCACATAGTACTAAGACATAACTTGATTTGTTGGTCTTGGCTTAATATGTCACTTGTGCATTTCCAGCCATGGTTTGCTAATTACATGATGTGTCAACCTAGCAAATAGTGATTTATTCAATAAATTGTGCTTAAGCAAATCGTAATTGGGGCAAAATGTGAATTGGGCCACTATATCACAAAAAGATGAAAATATTTCTGGAAGAATTTGTAGCCACCATAGTGGTTCTCAAATAGTTGCCCATAGTCACCAGAAAAAAATTGTCATAGAAGGGGGACTGCAAAAGAAAGCTCCATAGGAACAAACATCAGATGGTGTCTAATTACTACATTCACCATTCAGCACAAAGGTCCTATAAAGGAGGAAATGTTACACCTCCTAAGCTGGTAATTTTACCTGGCCTATTATCTGTTGCCTTATTTATTTTGTCTTGTACAACATGCTAAATTATCTCCTAGTTCTGTTAAGATAAAAGTCTGTTCCATCAATTTAACTTAACTTTTTAGATGTTAAAAAAGCAAAAAAGAAAGGGAAAAGAAAAAGATAATAATTAAGCTTCATTAAACCAAGAAATACCTCATTTATCCATATCAAATTAATTCTAGACATTCAATCCTTTGTATTCATGCTAACAATATTATTAATCTTCATTTTTATCAACTAAATATAGTCTAATTTTATCTTTTCATTCAATCTTTATATTAACAATATTATTAGTTTTTTATCATTTTTAGCAATTGAGTATAATTCCCATTCCATATTTTACTATCACCTTTAACTAACCTCTTTATATTATTTCAACCTCTGTAAACAAAAATTGCTCCATTATTCATCTTATCTCTATTTTCATCTCTATCTTTTCTATTCCCTCCATACATTCACTTTGATATATAAAACGCAATTAATTCTAAGTATCATTCATATCTATCGACTACTAACAATTCTATAATGCACTTGGCTAGCATCTATAACTTCTCTCTCTCTCTTATTTTCCTTCATTCTATGAACATTAATACTCTAATGAGGGAATCGTAACTTCTGATAAGGCCCATATTGCATGCTTACTCCTTTAACACTCAGACATCGGTTAGGCACTCCTCTTTCTTGTTCCCCTAGTTTTTTTTTCTGGAGACACTTAGTCACATGTCTTGAAGAAAAATACCTGAATATATAGATATTTGCACAGTCCACAGCATCAATGTAATACTACATGAGACCTACAAAATATCCACGTATTTGCTCACTGACAATGTTCCCAAACATAAATGCTGTTAATGGAATAGATTTTAAAATTCAGCTAAATGAATGTGTTCTGCTATACTGCAATGTACAAATACAAAATAGTGCAATGTACAAATACAAAATTAATTGATTAGCCCTGTTAATGTTATTGTCTCCAGAAACACTTCCTCAGTGATGTGTCTATAGGTGAGCATGCTCACCTACGCATGGGAGTGGAATGCAGCCATTTCAGGTTGGTTCGGGTGAACTGGATGTTAATTTTACACCTGTAAACAGCCGAACCTGTAGTAACAAGGACTGGCTCACCCATCCCATCCCACTCCGCCCCTCCCAAAAGTCTCCAAATGGCCCATTTTGGATGCCAGGTAAGTGCAGGGTCCACGCAGAGGCTCTGGGAGAATGAAAAACAGGCCTCCCTGAAGTTCCGGAAGTCCAGAAACGGTTCTGTTTCTGGCCTCTAGATGGCCTCTGGAGCCAAGGGAGGCCATTTTCGCCCTCCCAGAGGCTTGATGAAAAATGGGCCTCCCTGAAATTCCGGAAGTACAGAAATGGGCCTGTTTCCAGCCTCCAGAGGGCCTCGAGGAAAGCCTCCGGAGCCTGGGAAGGGGAAAAAATGGGCCTCCTGGGAGTTCTGGAAGTTGGGAAACGGGCCTGTTTATGGCTTCCAGAGGGCCTCTGGAACCTGGGGAAGGTCATTTTCACCTCCTGGAGGCCCAAGGAAGGCCTCTGGAAGTCCAGATAGGGGCCTCCCGGAAGTCCAGAAATGGGCCTGTTTCCTGCTTCTGGAGGGCCTCCAGAACCCAGGGGTGGTATTTTTCATCCTTCTGGAAGGTTGAGGAAAGCTTCTGGAGCCCGGGGAGGGCAAAAACCCCCTCCTGTGCTGTGGTGCAGGAGGCCGACTATGCCACACACACCCAGCAACTGGGCAGAGAATCAGTTTCTAAAATGTTTGAATCCCACCCTTACCTATGCACGTCATAGAGGAAATGTTTCTAGAAGCATCAACATGATTCTTTATCTAATAAGAATAAGGAGAACTGAAAATGAAAGGATATAGATTTCCATTTTCAAAGGCAAAAATCACAAAGTAGCCAGCTCAGTTTTTCCCCCCACAGCTGTATATGAAAGTTTTCCTCTTGATGCCTCATATATTCAAGATCATAGTGCATGAATAATGCATGAATGAAGTAGCATAAGGCGCAGCTACTTACGGTCACCTTAATTTGGAGCTACAAACTTATTTCATTGGCTAGATAAGTGACATGCAAAATTACCTACAGATGATAACTGTCAATGAAATGAACAATAGCTTCACATATAAAATCCCCTTACTGTGATCTATGGTACAATTTTTGAAGCACTGAACACCAAACCAGCGAAGTCCAAAATGATACCATTACCAAGGGTTGGGGTTTTTTTTCAAAATACTTCTTTTGCTGAAATCCCACATAAACACCAATTTACATTTCCAGTGTTTCAAATTATCCAACCAAGGAAAAAATAACAATCTGAAATACCACACTGACATCTGTACATAGAAATTATTCTTAAATCTTCCAAATTTGTACAATATTGGGTAGAAAGAGCATGAGCAGGCACATGCAGGGGAAATAGTATCTGTGATTTATTTCCATGATACCTTTCACATGTCATAATATTTTTAATTTGTTTGTTTTAGAAAACATTGCCCAGCAATCTGTGAGTATATCATTTACAGGAAAACAATAGGCTCATAAATGCTCAGCTGGTAAGTCCTTCAATGATCTCTTTGACAAGACCATGTAATGGTGGTGAAAGCCATTAGCAACTACCTGCACAAGGGGAAACTATAATTGTGATCCTTATGTGGTTATGCTTAAGGTAAGAGTATCTGACATTGCTTTGTTACAGAATGTCTTTTAAAGAGCAAACTCAACACCACAATCTTTGTATACTTCTGTATATTGGCTTATCTTTTGCATTTTCCAAAGAGACTCCAAATGTAGTACATCATAAAATCCTCTTCCCTTTATTATCCTAAGTTATTTTAAGGTAGGTTATTTTGATATTTGGTTTGCTCATGGGAAACCAATGAACTGCATACCTGAGTCATTTTGTTTTCCTCTGTTCATTATTCAGTATTCTAATTATCACTATTTTATCCATTTCATGTTGGCTGTTTTATCCTGACCATATATTATTAATTCAACATCTGTTGTCAATTTAAAAACTTGGAATTTATACTATTTTAGAACTAGCACAAATTTCAAATCTTATGTGTTTACCAAACACTTTGTTTCCTCTAAATTGGATGAAAAAGTTAGCCAAATATTTGCTATTACAACACATTTCTGGGCTCTTTCAGTGTGGAGGTGATAACTTTTTGCTTGGAAACAAATGATAAAGTTACTGTGGGAAGAATCAAGAAAGGAGGGAGGGAAGCAAAGGAGGAAAGGAAGGAAGGAAGTTAGTTTTCCCTCATTGTTTAGGATATTATGAAAACTTAATATTGATAATAACAAAATCCATCAATATATTACCAGAATAGTGATACTAAGAACTGTTTCACAAGAATGTCAAGTTACACATCAAGCATAGAGTTCACATATAAACAAAAAATGCAACTGCCTTACACTGTATTGTGGATATCTACTGAATACTTGAAATAAATATAGCACCTAAAATATGTGAGTTTAGACATTAAAGAAGGCTTTCCTATTTCCTGACCTGTTGGTAGGTGCAAAGTTCTAGAAGTATAGATGGAGACAAGCTAACCAATGTGAGGAAATAATTTTATCTCAAAGTTATGCCAATAGTTGATGACACAAATTAATTTCTGATTTTGTTTGTGTTATTGCCCCCCTCCCCATCCCAAAGCTATTTCTCTGCAAGTTTCTCAAAAATATTTGGTGCAGAAAGAGATAAACCAACAAAGTTCCCTGCATCATCATTTCAAGCTCCACCGAATACAGACTCCATAGATCAAGCACTGTGGTTCCATTGAAATGCCACCAGCTGAGTCTTGCCTGGGGTCTTTCTTATCGAGTAATTGGATTTTTTCTTCTATGTCAGTCACTGTCTCTTCTTTGATAAACACTATGAAAGAAGAATTAGCAGCTTCTAATCACACTTGAGGACTTCTTCTAGTAGGAGGTGATTCCAAGCATTCCCTATTTGTTCAAGATACACATGGTAGAAGATAGCCCTGAGAGTAGAAATAAAAATATGTGACATGCACATTTTAAAGTCAAGTTTAAGCTGCATGCTAAGAGAAAATTCCAGTTTTGTCATCATAATCGGCCTTCCACTGTGATTGAACACCAGAAAACATTACTGCTTCCTTAGTAACGTCACTTAACCTAAAAATTATCACAAGAATACCCAGTCAAGTCTGGAAATCAGTGAGAAACAAAAAAACAAAATATGAACCATTTTCTTTATTGAAAATTAAAGGGGCATCACAACAAAGAATGAATTATTCAATAGTTCTAAATTGGATCAATTTATCAGGTAGGGCAAAGCAGGTATGATAAAAGCAGTGGGATTATCGGCTTTTCAACTAATGCAACAGCAAAATATTTACTGTATTAATGGCCATCGTCAAGACAGTCACATTTAGAATGCCATTGTAAAATATGGATGTTGATTGCAAACCTGTGTATGTTCATAATAGCATTAATGCACTAAAACTGCTATTACATAATCACAGTTCAATGGGTTCACTCCTGTGCATCTGCCAGAGGAAGGGACACCATATGCAAAACAGATGATTTCTCCTGTCCACTCTGCCAAAAAATTGGCCCATAAAATTGGGAGAGAATCTGGGATAGATTGAGAGGGAATGCAGAGGTTTACAAGGAAGAGATTTTGAGCACAAGTATCCTTTTATAGTGCTGGATGGGTTCTTATTTAGAGAACAACACCAGCAACATCAACATAATCATCAACAAGTTGTTTTTATATAAATTTAAGTATGAAGTCAAACCAAGTCAAACCAAGGTTTCTTTTTTTTCAGATTCAAACAAAAAGTGCAGAAACAGTTTCCAAATAGAAACAAAACTAGATTAACTGTATTCTCTTTTATTAAAACAGTTTTACCATCTCCATCAATTCTTTACCATCCACTCCTCCATTATGGGAATAAGTACGTCTTTTTGTTTTTGTGCATATAAGATTCTTGCCACCGTCAACATATATAATTACAAAGCTCCAAATCTTCTTTCAAGTTCTTTGTCCATCAAACTTAAAGGGAAAACTTCTGTTTCAAATTTATGTTTATTTTTATGAAACTTCTGAATTAAAGTAAAAATCTGGCCCCAGTAAGTCTTTGCTTCATCACAAATCCACCAAAGATGATAAAAACCATCCACTTTGCAGTTGAATTTCCAGCATAGATCAAGTAGCTATTTCTGATGACCTCGCTGTTCTTGAAGAGTGCACACGAGAAGAGCGTTAAACAATAGAAAATACTATAGTAGAAAAAGTAACTTTTTCTCAGAGGAAATCCATATTGATACTATTAACTATCAACTTAACAGAAGCATCAAACTACATTATATCTCAACTATTTGAAGAACTTCAAAGAGAAATTCTAGAATTAAAATATTATCAGCAAATGAGATTCTATTCTTTTTGGGTATTAGGATGAAATTCCTGCAAGATAAACCTAAGAAGAATATTATAAATTTATGACTTAACATAATTAACTTCTCATATTTATATTCTTTGGAACTCATTACTCACAATTTTCTCTGTATGCATCAACCAACAGAGAATACCGCTTTGTTACATCAATAAAGCAGGCTGTAATTCATGAAAGTCGATGTGCTACAAATATAAAAAATTCACAAAATAATTATTTTGATTAATTTAAACCAAAGATGCCATATACTATGAAATCCAGCAGAAGCATGTCATCATAGCATGGAGAAAATCTCAATACAAATACTTCTAGATTCCTTCTCTCCTTGATTATTTTCCATCCATTGCTTCTTTCTCTGCCTTCAGGTGCTTTGGAAGTACGTTGTGTGGTACACTGCTATCATATCATCCCTAGTCCTTCTTGTGAACTTCAATTCCCAGAATACCCCATAGCTTGGTGAGGTTCTGGGAGTTAAAGTCCACAAGACTTGCAGTTTCCAAGGTTGGACAGTTCTGGTGTAGATTTTAACTGACTAAACAGTACAGTTGCTATAAATATGGGTCACCACAATTTGAGTTATGCAAAAATGTATACTTATGATTACAACATCCCAGCATTTCCAGTAGATCAAAAGAGCACCGTAGGAGGATGAACACCAAACTTTATGCTACTGGGTTTAGCTGCTGAGTTTGGTTAATCTCTTTCTTTTCTTAGATTTTAAAAATGAATTTATGCTCTTTCCAGAGCGATATAGAAGCAACAATCACACATTTTGCAGAGAAGAAGAATGTGTTAGACTTCTTTATGAATAGAAACAGGTGCATCGTCATGTACCTTCTGACTTCATAATTTATACAGCGTAAGTCTGCAGGGAAGGGCTATAATTGGAGTGGAGTAAGTGAGGTGAAAATTGCTAGGTAGCACAACCATCTGCATCTTTGTTAATTAGGCAAGTTCATCACTGATATGCAAACTTTGAATTAGTCATCTCTAGCATACTTTATACATCAGACTAAGAAGTTCATCTTATAGGAAGGTATCTATAACTAGGGATATTGATATAAATATCATTTATATTTATATATATTTATAAATATATAAAGATAGGGATCGGGATATAAATAGGGATATTGGTATCATATCTTTTTTCTTTTTACAAACCTGTAATCTCTTTTATCGGGGTGGAATTGCTACTGAATGGAATTGCTCCATTCAGCTACTGAATGGAGATGAGCTTTTATTGGCCAGATGTCCTTCCTGAAGCCTACTTGTAGTTTGCAGCAGATTTTTTTTTCTTTTTGCACCCTGATAGAGAAACATCTGTTGCTGCCTAGGATTGAGCTTTCAACCAAATGGGAGATGAGCATCTTCACCTCTAGACCACTGCACTGCTCAAATACTTGTGGTTATACCTAATAGCCACAAGTAATGAGATATACTGTAGATATAGATATAGATAATGTTAGTCCTCGAGTTACCATAATTGAGGCCTAAATTTATGTTGACAAGTGAAACTTTTGTTGAGTGAGTTTGTCCCATTATACAACATTTTTGCCACATTTGTTAAGTGAATCACTAAAATTGTTAAATTAGTAAAACAGTTGTTAAATGAATCTGATTTCCCCATTGACTTTGCTTGTCAGAAGGTCACAAAAGTGATCACATGACCCCGGGACACTGTAACCATCGTAAATGTGAATCAGTTATCAAGCATCTGAAAGTAAATCACCTGATCTTGGGAATGCTGCAACAATCATAAGTGTGAAAAATGGTCATAAGTCACTTTTTTCAGTGCCGTTGTAACTTCCAATAGTCAATAAGTAAACTGTTCTAAGTTTATTTTATTTTATTTTTAAAAATTTCTATGCCACCCAATCCCAGGGGACTCAGGGCGGCGTACATAAGATAAAAATTTGAGGACTATCTGTATACCATATAGACTTGATAGATTCATTGAGCATTTTCTACCAGCAGGTAACATTGGGAAATCAAGAAAAAAGTTATTCATAGTTTCAATTCCATTTTATCTTCTCTTACTAGATTAATTGTCACAAGTAAGAAGTTGCATGGATAACTTACATATTTGTAAAACATTGAATAAAGTTCACTGCCTCTGCACATTTGCTCAGTTTGATTTTGATAAACAGGAAGAACTAAACAGGAATTCATTTTTCCAGTATTAAAAGTCTTGATAAAGTCCTCTAGAAAAAATTTAATGATTTCCCCCACTCCATCCACATCAGTTTGTGCATTTTTAAAAAATGAATATAAGAAACTTTATTTCATATATACATCAGAAATTAGAATATAATCTTACAGTTTTTCAGAAAAATATATCCAAAATGTTCAAGGTTCTGATAAATGGCATTTTATTTATTCAGGCATCAAACTGAAGATTACATTCTTCCTTTATTGTAGACGGAGAAAGAGAAGCACAGATTTTATGTTGCTGGGAATCAACTAGGAGGCCAGGTTCTATAAGATGGAATGGTTCAAACAATTTTGCAAAGAGCAGGAGACAAAGAATTTATTTTACATTAAACTGGTTCCCTTGGCAACAGAAAAAAATAGAAAACAAGATGTTTCAGAAAGAGTTCAAGGATCTCTCTAGCTGTCTTGTGATATAGCATATTTCTGTAAATTGTCTATTTATATCACAAAAGGACAAAACAAATTTTGTACTATAACATTACAGATACCATTGTCAGTTTTATTCTTAGACACATACAAAGACACAAGCATCCATTTTAGTAAATTATATTTTGGGGAATAATTTTCAAATGCCAAAGAAAACTGTTTCATACTTCAAAATAGGATAAAATAGACTTCAATAACTATCTAATTTAATCCTTTCTGTAATTTACTTGTGGAATCAACCAGTAGTATTTTGTCCTTGACCTTCCCTTCATTTCCAATTTCTAACTACCAAAAGGAAATATCATTTACTCTGGTCTTTTTCCCCCTTTTACTCAAGGTACATATAAAAACCATCAGTCTCAACTCACTAAGTTAATTATAGGATTCTCCTCTACGGTCAACATCCTGGATAGTTCTTGTCTTTATTTTATTTTATTTTGTTTGTCATACATGTACAAGATAGTGGGTAGAGGTATAAACATAAACATGAACAAACCTCCGGCTGATCTGCCGACGATACTGGATGTAGGAGCCGCTGTCTCTGTGGCCCCAAGTCCTGGCTTACCTGTCCGAGGTTTCCAAGCGGAGCCTTTGCCTCCTTGTGGGGGAGGCGAAGCAAAGGTGAACTGCCCGGTCATTTTGGGGAGAGCCGCATCTCTCCCTCTGGACCAGGGAAGCACCAGCTGAAGACAGAGTTAAGCGGTGGTATGAAAATGGCCACCATGAACGAAACTTTGGATTTGGAAGAGGAGAAGAGGAGGCAGGAGTTTGGAATAGCGCAGCAACATGAAGCTGGAATACAGCGTTTAAGATTTTCCCGAGTCATAATTGAAGATTTGTGCTTAAAAATCCTGAAATTAGAAGGGGAGATGTTGGAAAATGGCCTGGACTTACAAAACTGTGACTGGAATACTGTGGACAAGATGGAGGGGAATTTAGAAGATGGAGGACTAAGACAACAAGCTGGAGATAATGAAAAGCAAGACAATGGAACTAAATTATGGGCATCTAATATTCTGAAAAAAAAATGGATAAAGACAAAGATTTTTGTTTTTTCAACTAAAAATAGAGGGTTTGATTTAAAATTAATAAGATATGATTTAGTTTTTAGAAATTATATGATGAAGTTGAATGGGGAATTTTAATGTTGCAGTGGGAAAGTTAAACAGAAATGTATACTAGACATTTTTAAGTATTTCAGATATTGGTATATATAGCAAAAATAGAGAAATGAGAATATATGAGCAGAAAATAAGGTGATTAAATTATTTCAAATAACAAATAGAGATTATAGAAATAAACTTGTCTCATAAATCCTTACTAAGCAAGAAGGTTGTACTATAAATACTTAATATATAGCCAGAAATCTATTAAAATAAAAGTGCAAAGGGGAATGTACATTGAAGTATCAAAAACATATGTAGATATTGTTGTTGATGATAAATATGTGGTGATTAAAAATAGTACAAATGAAAATTTTGGTGAATGAAATGACATAAGCTAGACAAATTTATTAGATATCTTCAATATGTTTTATATCCTTAAAACACTGCGAAGAAGGTAATCTGGCTACACGATGTTAAGAGTTAGAAGCAGTTGAGATAAGATTTTATTTTATTATTGTTGTTCTGTTCTGTCCATGTCAAATAATATGAAATGATTAAAGGCAAATGAATTAATTTTGGAATTATAAAGGTAAAGGTAAAGGTTTCCCTTGCACATACGTGCTAGTCGTTTCCGACTCTAGGGGGCGGTGTTCATCTCTGTTTCAAAGCCAAAGAGCCAG
>JANHFQ010008665.1:311637-324378 GCA_032468035.1 Aparallactus werneri | reverse complement strand
CTTAAATGGACTCCGGGGGATGGTAAAGGACAGGAAGGCCTGGAGGAACGTTGTCCATGGGGTCGCGATGGGTCGAAAATGACTTCACAACTAACAACAACAACAAGGTGAAATGATTACATATGGGAGAAATTTAAAGGTTCAAAATTTCTAGTTTATTACTAATGTGGAATAAACAGAGTTGCATAAGACAATCAAAATTAACAGAAACCTAACACAGGATGGTTGGGATGTTGATAATGTAAAACGTATAAATCCTTCCATTCCCCATTATCCTGTCAGAGCTGAAGAAACTTCTTGGATGAGAAGCGAAACGTCTTCAAAAGAAAAAAAAAGTCCATTTGCCTCCTTAAAAAGCACCTTTGGGACAACCATGACCTGGATGACTGAGAATCTCTACAGACTTCTAACACAGGATGGAATTAGCGCTATCAGATCAGGCATCCATCTAACTCAATATTGTCAGTTCTGCACTGTATAAAAGCAAATGCCAAGAGATACTGAAGGAGTAAAACTGGGATTTTTGTGCACAAAGCACATGATTTATCACAGAGCTACAAACCATCCTGAAGACAATTATTCAGCTTTGGAAAAAAAAATATTGGGACAATAACAATTAATTGATAAAAGCATTTGGAGAGAACCTGATCACTGAACTTTTATGACATGGTTTCAAATGATGTAGAAAGTTGCTTTACTGAACTGCATAAATCAGGGGTGTCAAACTCACGTCATCACATCAGCGTCACGTGATGTATTGGGACTTCCCCCCCCTTCACGAAACCAGGTATGGGCATGGGCAGTGCATAATGCATCTGGCCTATGGGCTGGGATTCTGACAGCCCTGGCATAAATAACCATAAAAGAGGATTCAAGAAATTCATAGTTAAATGGACTTTAAAAGTTATAAGTTAAAGTTGACAAGGTTGGAGACTCCAGGCTTAAAGTTTACAAGATTGGAGACCCCTGAACTAGAACTGAGCTGCCTAACCCTTTCAGCTTTGTGGACTGGTGGGAAGGAGAAGAGATGGTCCTTTAGGAATGGCAGGCAAGCACGCACACACACACACACAAGCAGTTCCATTTCCGTGAGCAGTGGGTACACACACTTGACACACCAATGGAACACGCACATACACATGTCTGTCACTTCTGCAGTCCAGTTCCAAACAGCTCAAGGCCCAGAAGTGGGCCATGGCCCAGGGGTCGGGGACCCCTGCACTGGAAAGTAGAGAGCTGGCATTGCCTTGGTGCATTAATACAGACACTCACAAATTCAGTCTGTAGGCAGATGAAATGGGACTTGTTCTGAAGAGAAGCTTAACCATGTTTTTCTTTTGCCTGGAACCAGGATAGGTTCCTCTGTCTATAATTTTCGGTGTGTGTAGCAGCTTTCCAGATTGTTCCCATCTCCTGCAAAATAGTACTGTATAGCAAATTTCTATCAACAAATCACCAATTGCTGGTAGGTTTCCTTTCAATTTCCTGCCACAAGAAAGAAATGGAAATTAGGCATCTTAAACTGTATGGGGATTCTACCCCCCCCCCCCAATTATACTTCCTCCAAGAGAGGATCCCAAAAGTCAAAGTAGCAGCTTTGGTTATGCAACTGCAGTCACCATTCTGACTGCAATTTGGGCCCTCCCATCGTACCACTGCTTTGCCTTCTTTCTCTGGCAAGTCCATTTCATTACTGCCCTGCTTTCTGAAGCTCTCAGCTGCCTGGAACAAGCAAGGCACTCCTTCCTTTCCCAAAATCCCCAGTATTCATGATTTTCTTTATGAATAGTCTTCTGGCAGCTGCTGCTGAGGACTGGCCTAAATTACACTCTCTTTTGACATTTCATAGCTGGCAAAGAGCAGCAGCCTCTGTGTGTTGGGGAGGGGGTGATTGGAGGAATTATCTTTAAAAAAAAACAAAAGCTCAGCTGTTGTTTCTAAAGATGAACCACCCAGTACTCCTGTTGGTAGCTATTATTTTTTTAAAGGTCAGTGGGCGAGAAATGGATGAGGAGAGATGGCTAAAGGAGATCCTTTGTCTGGAGGGAAGTGACAGAGGCATTTTCCTGGGTTTAGGAATAATTTGGACATGGCTCTCAAAAGTACCAAGCTCTACACATAGGCAGGGTCTGTACACTCTTCTTCTCTGATTCAATGTGTGGACTCAAGCAGCCACATTCCTGGAACTGACCAATATTGCCTTTGGCATGAAAGTTGTGTGCAGACCTTTAAAGGGCATAATTTTATCAAAAGTAAAGCAGGAAATAGCTCCCAATCGTATACTATTCCCATGACCTAGCAAAAGGATTTGGAGCCTGATAGTTTGGGGGACTCCAGTGATAGAATGAGGTTTTATGGCTGCTTTAATAAAATTAATCTCCATTTCATTTCTGGCATTATTCCCTAATAATGTTAGAAACAAGAGCAGAAGGGGCCAGCATTACAAAGTTAGTTACCAGTGAAAGAATATGCATGCCAGAAGGTCACCAATAATTTTTACTGGTTAAATTTGACCACTCAGATCCAGCTTTCCTACCTCAGAATTGTAGTCATATTATTACATTCATATATATTGGTAAAACATGGCTTGTTTAACTATGAGGAGTCCTTGGTGCTCTCTGAGCTTGGTCAGTGGATGTTGCAATCTTTATACTGTATGTTCTGGATGACTCCTGTTTTTTCCTCTGACGCTGCTGGGTCTTTTTGTTTACTTAAGATGTTTTGGAGCATTTTAGTTGGTTTGGGTGCTAACCTGATTCCATGTGGTTGTAATCGTCTGTTGATGGTTTCTGAGATGTTTTTTATGTATGGCAGTGTTGTGCTTTGTGTTAATTGTGCTATATTGTGTTGAGTGGTGAGGCCCACCACCCATGTAGAGATTTCCATTAAATGTTTCAGTTGAAGAATGCCCACTGATAATTTATATCAGTATTTTATTTGGGTCCTAATTGCTGACTTCAGACACATACTGTAAGTTTGAAGTTTTTGTAATGGATCCTGAAAGGAAATGCATCAGCAAAAGAAGACAAAGAGAAAAGTAATTTGCATAACTTCTAAAAAGTTGTGTATGTTAATTGAATACATAAGTGTAGAAATATTTTATTCTAATTTAAGGTGAATTAAAAACCATGGAACTCTTTACATCAAAATTTAGAATTGGTCAGTTTGAAGTACACCTTGAATAGCTTGGCTAAAGTAATATCTCAGCAATTAAGGAAATGGCCAAATGTTTTGATGTTCCCGCACTGATCTACACCTACAAGGTGTGATTTAAAATTATTTCATAAAGTTAGAGATCAACAAGTCTGCATGACAGCTCTTTTTCTGCTCTATTTAATTAACTGTTTTGCCTAGGTAGTCTGATGATTTTAGATTATCCCAGGGAAGAATTTTGAAAGAACAAAATAGGTTTGTGATTAATTTTGATCTTTCAACAAGGTTGAGTGGATGACTTAATTAATTAAGCTGAATTAAACACCTATCATTAGTTTCATAGAGGTTGATCATATTTAGGGAGAAACCCCCCCCCCATCTTCTCAGCTTGATATTCCTCCCATCAGTCACCCAGGAGTAGCTATTCAGGTTGTTTTAGATGTAAGAGCACAATGGAGCCTAGAAGTTGGGTTGTAAGTTGTTGTAGTGTAAGTCAAGATACCACTGTCACCAGATTCAATTTTACAAACATTTTTTATGATAGTTATAAAGTGAGTCACTGCAGTTGTTAAGCAAGCCATGTGATTGTTAAGGGAATCATGTGATTAAGTCCAACATATCCAATGGGCATATTTTGCTGTTTTCTACTGAAAAATGACAAAAAAATGTTTCAAATTGTGGTTACATGACCATGGGGGCAGCAGTTGTACCTCAAAGGATGGGCCATAAATAGCCTTTTAAAAATCCATCATAACTTCAGTCATTAAGCAACTGTCATAAGTTGAGGACTATCTGTAAAATACTGCCAATGTGTGCTTTCCATTCACATCCTCAAAAATAGCTTCTAACAACCTGGGGGAGAATGAGTGGTTTGATTTCGGCACATTTCAGACATAGCTCAAAGCATGTTCCTTAATATTTGTCTGCCACACACCGCTCTGACCAGTTTGTGTTTCCTGTTGTGAAATGGACCTTGCTCCATTCCCAGAAAATCTGGATAGTTTCTTGTTCTCTAGACCAGGTGCAGCTCTGCTGGGTGCAGCTCTGCTGGGGAGAAATCATATCACTCTTTCAGTGACATGGTGGTCAAGGAGACTGATGTGAGGGAAAGACAGAAAGATGCTTGGGGTGATTTGAAGATACTGTAGTAGAAATAGCAGTATGGCAGACCTCCTACTGAGATTTGGTGTGGGTAGTGAGGTAGGGATTCTTGATAAATGCTTTGTGCAATATTATCATATGGTAATGATTATCAAAACATTTTCTGTTTCTAGTATTACTATGTACATTCATATGAAATATATACGGTACTGTGCATACTCCAAAAATGATTCAGAAGATGTGCCTCAGAATGCATAGAAATCCTAGTCCACTACCTTATTAAAGCAGCTACAACTTCTTTCAGGCTTCTGAATCTTTTCAGGATCTTGGACAAGGTTGTCTCTGGCTGCTGCAAGAGCCAATTTGGTGTAGTGGTTAAAGCACCAGGGTAAAAACCGGAGACTATGAGTTCTAGTCCTGCCTTAAGTACAAAGCCAGCTGGATGACCTTGAGCCAAGCACTCTTTCTCATCCCTAGAAAGAAAGCAATAACAAATCACTTCTGAAACCTGCCAAGAAAAACTTCAGGGTCCAGGCAGTCATCAGGGGTCAACACTGACTTAAAAGCACAAAACAAAACAAACATTCAATAAGTGGTTCCTAGTTCAATGTGTGAGGAGGAGGAAGAATTTTAAAAATATCTCAGCCAAAATATTTACTATTTTCATCATATAAAATATGATTTCTTTTTGAAGCTAAAAGGAAGAGACTGTATCTTATGGAATCCAATGTGGCAACTCATGATGGTCTCCTACTGTAATACATTCCTCTGTAACTATCAATCTCCAGAGAAGAGCTTGATCAGATTGGGAAAGAATAGAGTGGAAATAAGACATACTTTCTTTTGAGAAAGCTCCTCCCCACCCTCTCTTACTTATTATGTTAGATTTAAAGAATGTTGGAATCCCAAGTAAATATTTATTGATTAGATTCATGCCCTGCCGTATTCTCAGTAGCTTAAAAGAATACAGTGAAGTGACATTTTGAACAACTACACAGAATACCAACATAAGTGACACACAGAATGAAATAATAGAAGTGGGGTAAGCCGTTGATTTAGCCAGATCATGAAAATACTTTCCGGAATAAAGGGCAGTAGTCATGGGCTGAGTTTGTTTTCCAATGGGATGCCATTTCAAAGCAATAACACTGCTACAGAGAAGCTGTGCCATCAAGTCTTGCCTCATCTCTTGGAAATGTGGAATCGCTAATGACTATTCCCTATAAGATCTGATATGTGGGTCAATATACTGGTAGGTAGAAGAAGGCAATCCTGTGAATACCCAGGAGCCAAGTCATGAAGTGCTTAATGGGTGGATACATGCTCTTTAAATTGTATTTGGAACTTATTCGGTAACTGTACAAGGCTTACAGAATTGTTTTTTTAATGATCCTCAATCAGGAGTCTGTAAGCAGGAAAGGCCAGTTACAGTTTCTGTTATTCTTCAACAGCCTTATATAAAGTGTATGACTGTAATCCAGTCAAGTGACAATGAGGGCACGAATCAATATAACTATGTTCTCTGACATCAAGAAAGGGCACAAATGAAAACCCAGCCAAAGCCAGCCCAAGATCCCCTGGCTACAGTCTTCAAATCAAATATATTTTTTCTCAGATTAAGAGTTATGTTAAATTGTGGGGGCACAGTGGCTGGAATGCAGTATTGCAGGCTGACTCTGCTCATTGCCAGGAGTTTGATCCTGACCCGCTCAAGGTGGACTCATCCTTCCATCCTTCCAAGGTTGTAAAATGAGGAACCATATTGTTGGGGGCAATATGTTGACTCTGTAAACCGCTCATACAACCGCTGCTGTAAAGTACTATGAAAAGATATATAAATCTAAGTGCTATTCTTATTGCTATTATGTTAACATAGTATTGAATGAAATTGTGTTATTGGGTAAACTGAAGTTCCATTGATTTCAATTCAGAACCTAATGCAAGTTTTCTTAACCTCAATTCTGTGTACTGAACAATTATGATGGTAATGTATAACTTGCATTTGTGCTGTAAAGATGATGTTATTAACCTTATCAAGTGAAGAGGTAATTTGATTTGTCTTGAAAAAGTACTTCATCTCACTTCATGGTCTCATTTTAGTCTTCTCTGGAATTTGGTGCTGGAGAGGGGAATGAAGTAAAGAAGAGCGAAGTAATGCAACATGGCTGTTCTGTGCTTTTGACAAAAGACATCAGCCTCAGGAGGATGATTGGTTTGAACCCTTCTTAAAGCAAAGCTTGCCTTGAAGATCTGCCCAGCTCAATTTTGGAGACTAGGAGGTACCCCTGTCTAGACTAGGAGTCCTGACTCAAATAACTGAATCTCTGCCTCATTTTTGGTGTGTGTGTGTGTGTGTGTGTGTGTGTGTGTGTGTGTATGCGCACACGTGCACGCGCATACGCACACAGTTGTTTTGAGGATATGTAAATTGGGAGCAGAATATGTTTACTGCCCTAAGCTCTTCAGGATAGATGACTTTTAAAATTGTTATAAATACAGAAAAGGTTTGCCTTGTTGATCTTTGGGATGCACACCCTGGTAGTGGAGCAGAAGAAACCCTATGCCTGTTCCTTCTGTCAGTCATTAAAGTTGACGCTCCTGCTTGTATTCTCTGCCTGCACCATAATAGCAGCAAGGATTAAAATGCCAGGCATTGTCCTTGCCAGACTATAGAATTGTGTTCTCATAACTTCTTCTCTAAAAATATATGGACGAACAGGTGCAAGAAAAGCTCATGGTGTCAGAAAGGGAGGTGAAATCCACTTATTTCAGAAATGAGAGAGGGGATAGTTAACAAAGACCATCTCTCTCAGTCAATACTGAGTTTTTCCTTGGTTTTTGTATAGATTTGAGATAAAATTATGGGTCGCTCCATTTCTGATCATCCTAGTCTCTGAGCAATTTTTTAATCATAGTTCTCATCCACTTTTATCAGTCCTGGCTATAGATTTGCCTTACATGTGATCAGCCTGATGAGCCACAATGTGTGCTCCTACAGTATATTCTGTCCAAATCTGACACTTAGTGAAATGTCTATCCAAATATAATTTTGCAACAACAACAACAGCATTCTCAGCTGGTAAGATCTTTCCACTGTGATGGCCATAGGTCCTCCTTTATAGCCCTTTTTTTGAAGAGATTCTATGTTTCAAAGCTGGCCAGATCCGTCCCCACTATATAGAGATGTACTGCATTTCCATTTAAATTATCCTAACTATTTTTAAATTTATATCTGTGCATATGAATCAAAGTGTACAAATATTAGGCAAGTTGTTGCCCTCTATTTCCCTGTCCTTGCATGGCATTTCCTTTGGGGTAGCTAAATCTAACTGGCCATTGAATTCTACTTTTTAAAATTTTAATTTTATCCTCCTCAAACACCTTGTTTCAGCTGCTACACTGGCTGAAATGCAGTGTGGGGGGGGGGGGGAATTCCTTCTTAATTTTCAGCTTTTCCTAACGTTCTACCTAAGCAATGCTGTATGGCTTTATTATTTCCGGGGAGTCTTCATAATTCATACAATATCCATGTGTGGGGCTATTAGATGGAGATGAATTGGTAGGGTTATGAGCCAGTTCAATCTGGTTTGTATGAATACATGTTCAATATGATGTGGCTCTTCCTGAGGGACATCAGGCTGGACTGTGGCACTGAGCCTTGTATCTATTCTTGACAGCCTGTGCCTCAACTACTTGATCAAATACATACAGTATATGCCTGCATGCACACATGCATATATACTTCTTGTAGGAGGAGGATGTTTTGCACTTTACACTTTGGGGTAATTATGCTTTTATTAAGTTGCAAAAGACCTTTTAGTTCCCTCATAGTTAAACATGGAATAGATTATTTGTATATTTAATAACTATAAATATATTTATAGTTATTTTCTGTGCCTGGTGATGATAAGGGTGAGAGAAAATTGGAGCTGATTGATAAATTATCATCAAAGCTTCCTATTGCCTAATTTCAACAACATTATTAGGCCTTAAACTCAGCCACACACGTATTGCTCTGGCCCCATTACCTAATTAAAAAAACATTATTAGGCCTTGACTTCAATCACACACACACTGTGCTGGCCCCACTCTCTGTTTAGTTCCGCTGAATATGAGGAAGTGTGTAGCTTGCTTACATTTTCCAGAATAGTCTCATAAGTAATTTGAAGGTCTACCTACTATTATGGCTCAAAGAGAAAAAACTAGGTCAAGAAAAAGCAGGGCAAGGATCAGCTTCTGCACCAGCTGATATTGTACTAGAACAAAAGAAGCTGCAATATTACAGCTAGAGCTCTTTGACTTTAAAATCTTGCACTATCCGCCATGGTTGGTGTATTTCTGGATTGTCCTCTGCTTGACCCTTCTTCTTTGATGATGATGCTGGAAACTACCTGGATTTGAGAACTTGAGCCTCTAAAAGCACGTACTTAATCACTGAATGGTAGTATTATCCAGTACTGTTTTCCAAGGTCTGAAATGCTAATGAATCACCAGATTTTGGCTCTGTTACAATCCATCTAAATTCAACCTGGATCCATGCCAGCACCAAGAGATTCTGTTTTGGCTTGCTAAATGCTTCGTTTCACTGCTTTTGGCTTTATTTTCCAGCCCTTCCCAATTCAACAAAAATAACAAGAACAGTAACAATATGTTAGCTCTGATATATATATAACTTTATCAAGAATATATATATATATATATACCATTACTTTTATATATTCTTATAATTTTATCTATTACTATATATATTCTTGATGTATATTCTTCCAAGGGTATTGGAAAAGTAATGGTCTGTGGGTAGATATTTCACAGTATGGAAGCAGGCATACCAGAAGGGTATTTGTCTCAGTTCTATTTTTACTGACCAGTTGTAGTCAAGCTTCAATTTATTACTCCCATCCTTTTCTCTGTTGTTCACAGTCTGAGCCTTTCCATTCTCCAGCCGTCATCTCTCTCCTGCCTGGACTGCACTAGGGTAAGATGCTTGATCAAAGACTTAGCCTTGAGGTAATCTTGAACTAAGGGAACTGTGATGATTTCGGTTCAAGCAGGAAAAAATAATTATAACTTCAATTATTTTATTTTGATCAGGCCAAATAAGAAGATCAGCTGGCTGAACAGGACCTCAGTGGGGTAGTTACTCATGTGACTTCTTTGCATGATAAAACAATTATTTTTGCTCGGCCAGCCACAGGGAAACTGAGATTTTTTTTCTAATTATTATTTAATATCATATGCATAAAATAGACAGATTAGTGAGGAGCTTAAGGGTAGTTTCAGCTGTGAATCATTAGATCTCAAGAGAAGTGTTTATGAAAAGCCCTTGGGAGCAGATGTGAATAATTAGATCATATATAATTACAATACAAATATATGAAGCAAGCCCCCTTGAGAATTGGCATGCCTAAACATCCATTTTCTCCCACACAAAATTCCAGTTCCTGTTCAGTTGGGAAATGCTACAATGCTATCAGATTACTATGAGCCCATTTTTGCTTGTCTCTCTGTGCTGAGCTGTCTTCTCAGTGTTTTGTAGGTTTCTTGCATTTTCTTAACTTCATAATGATGGTCAAACAAATGTCCTACTTTCTCAAGCAGATTAAGAAAAACTAAACTCCATGGTATTTTACCTAAGCAGAAATATTGTAGGCTCTGACAAATTTATTTCTGAATGTTTTCAGTAGCACACACACAAAATAAAAACCCTACTTTTAAAGAATAAGAACACTCTCTTTAAAATAATTTTTTAGATTTTGTATACTTGATATAAGCATTGTAGAAAAGAGAGTTCCAATGATGGCCTGCAGAATAATCATATATATAAAAGTGAGAAATTTGCATCTGTTAAAAATGAAAACTTCTATTTTGAATTATAGATATAGAGTTCCCAGCTTTTACACTTGTTATTGGAAAATGCTGAAATATTTGAAGCTAATATGAATTGTACTGAAAAAAAAATGAAAATCATACTATTTAACTTTGATTTAAGGCTCTTTGCTGGAGACAAGACTTGAATGCAGAAACCATAGGATGAGATCTATTTATCAAATTATTCAAACTACAAATGTCTGTATAGAGCTTGAAAAAAGCTACCCAAGCACTTTACAATGTAATAGTATCTTACTGTATTTGAGACAAGTATTATTTTTAAATCTCTTGATAAGTATCCCAATCATTACTGTGGAGTCTTCAGGGATTCAGGATCCAAGAGTCTGGAGGCAAGTGTCTGAGGTCTCTACGTTTGAGGGCTTTAATATTGCCCACTACTTCCTGCAGCTATAACACAAGATGGGCAACAGAGAAGGTAGTACAATAAGAATAGGGCAGGCAGAGAAAGCAGACCCTGCCCCCCTGCCCCACCCCTTTAACAAATTCCATTATGTGAGGTACAGTGATCATGGCCAGGGGGCAAAAGACTAGTTAGCCATGAGATGTGGGAAATGTTTGCTCTTGTTAGGTGGTAGCAGAGACATTTTTGCAGTTCAAAGATGTTAAGCCTACTGCCTTCCCCCTCCCCCCAAAAAAGTGATGTTCAGAAGGGTCTTGAAGGCAGAGTTTGAATGCAAGAAGTAGATAGAGAAGGAGAAATACTCTGAGGACTGAGGAGATCAGAAGCAACTCTTGCCTGCTCATGCTTGCTGCTGTGAGTAAGGCAGCAGTAGGAATAAGCAGCCATTGGGTTCTTTTCCTTCTGTTCTTCTGTCACTTCTCATCACAGGGGTGGGACTTTGCTTCGGAGCTGTCTCATTATTGGTGGATCTATTGGAGAGTTAAGCCCTACTTATTTTCCTGTGTCCAGTCCTGTGCTTGTTCCTTAGAAATAAAACCATGGAATTCACTTTGGCCTTTCTGCGCTTTGTTTTCAGAGCTATTGCATGAAGTTATAACCTACATCCAGGTTTATATATAGGATTCAGTGGATTTATTTCTAAGTGAACCCACACAGAGAATACCCATAACTTGAGAATGGAAATATTTGCAAAGTTCTTATATTGTAGATGCATACACAGAATGGTTCACATCACTGCACTTCAATTTATAATAGATCATCTTTTTATTTTAAATATATTTGATTTTACCCAGGAATAACAATAAAATAATCCATTGCTGTTCATTGTCATAAGAATTATTTTTAGCTGGCATTTACTACTCCATTAGAGTTGCCACTCTCTCCCTGGGGAGAAAAACATATCAAGGCATCATTGCTGGGAAATACTGTTATTCAGTCTCACTTTTCTAACCTCTTAGAATCTTGGGATAAATAAATATAAAATGAATATATCAAAGAATAAACGGAGGCTGCTTATATTATGCATCATTGTTTGCATTCATTTTTAAATGCTGGTATTGTTTCATTCCTTGTAACTTGTTGCTTTATTTTGATTTGTAGGCACAACATTTGTTTCCACAATGCCTGAAGTGTGAGTAAATGTTTTATTTCCCCCATTGGCTGAGATATCCTTCATTTACACATGGTTCAGATTCATCTTATGAATTTGACTTCAGAATCATTGCATTATGAGATACGATACTTTGAATAGAACTAGGTTTGCTATGAGTTTGTTGCGTAAAAATCTCAAACTGTATTGTTCCTCCATTTACCTTCTATGTGAAATAGATAAATGAGATACTTAACATTGCAATATAGGTTTTCCCACCTCTCCTCCATCTCACTCTCTGCTTACATGTTGAGAACAGAACTTGATAAAGAGCTGCTGTTTTCCAAGATCCAGGTCATGTCTTGGATACAGTTTAAATCTTACACCAAGTATGTATGTCTACTCAAAAGATAGTCCCTTTTAAGTTAAATGGGATTTTCTTCCAAACTGGTGATTGTAGGACAATTTTAACATGGTTCCTTGTATAAACAACAACTCTCGAACTAATGTTTACACATGTAGCAATTTCTAGGTTTAGTTTTGATATGAGAAATTTGACTTTCAGATTTAAGTTTTAAATGAAAAAGCAATGCACCAAGATTTTGTTATAGAAAAACTAAAGTGGAAAGTAGAAATTTTCAACCAGTTTTGATTCAAAACTGAATATGGGTGATGAAATTATAAATCATCCACCAACATTCCAATAAACATCACTGGCTGAAAATAGATGCTGAATTCTGTTGATTATTACCAATATTTACAGGCAGACTGGATCATTCTGAGGTTAAAAACATTTTAGTTAGGTTTATAAAACAGTTCTGCAAAACAATCACTAGATGGCAGGAAAAAAAACCCTCAATGATTTTCCAGTGCAGCAATGTGTTCCATAAATGATTAGGCTGAGCAGTTGATAAAAATATTTTTTATCTGGGGATAGCTATCCTTTTGTTTAAGGAATGTAATTACCCCATACTCAAAATCTGGCAACTCACCAGTCAATTATTCAAATGTGAATCCACCTGTAGATGTGATAAGTGTGAAAATAATTCTTATTGTCTGAATCTAAGCTTCAGTATTATATAAATGTTTCCATTTTGTGGAAAGTCCT
>JANHFQ010008665.1:155830-167809 GCA_032468035.1 Aparallactus werneri | reverse complement strand
TTCCTTCTTTCCTCCCTTCCTCCCTCCCTCCCTCCCCCCTCTCCTTTTTCACTCCTTTTTTTAGAAACCTGAATCTAGTTTTGGGGGAACTCTCAGAGTTAGGTCAATATTTATGCAGGTTGGGAAGCAACAGGAATCAGGCAATGGCAATATGTTGAAGGATGCACAGCCAAAAACAGAAGGTTTCCAGGATCAACAAGGGATCAATGCATGGGCCTTGACAAGCACCCAATGTTGGTGATTCATGACACTGGTATATGGTAGTTGTAGGTTTACTAGTGATGAGAATGGGGTTGTATAAATCCTTTCCCACCGCATCCCACAAACCCTGTTCAGGTCCCCATGGGGAAACATGCATGGATCCCTTCTTTTAACATACCAGGGCAGGGAGAAAAGAAATTGGCAAAGTGATTTTCACAATTTAAGTGAAGAAGAAACCAAAGGATTGTTTTAGATTAAGGAGCCTTCCCTCTGATTTTAGCTTTCAAAGCCTATTACTCATTTGCAAGACAGCGGTGGGGTAGGGGGAGAGAAGAAGAAAGAATCTATGTTGTGTATAATTTTGCTATCTGACACTATATTACATCAAAAGGTAAGCTCAGAGATAATCCGGCCACCCAAAGCCAAGGCTGACAACACCTCATATTTGGTTCTGTCTACACCCCTTCACTGTTGCTCACCCAGAATTACCAAACAATAAAAGATTGATATTCATACCCAGAATGATTCATTTTTCTCCAGTTTGGGATTAATATGTTTTTGGATGAATGGTGATACGAAACAGTCACATTCCCAATAAAAGTGCTGGGAAGTTTCACTGAATGTAGAGCAACTACTAAGAGCAAAATTATATTTCTACTGGGGTTTTTTTAGCCAAAATAAAGAATTCACAGGCAAAAGTAGTATCTATGAAATGAAAAGGCAAGACAATTCAAGAAACTCCATTCCTCATCCATGTCTGGCTGAATTGCTACTTCCCCATATTTTTATGCTATTTAACAACTAAATTTTCTGCAGAAGTTATTTTTGCTTCAGAAAAGATATTGAATTTTTTAAAAGGTCTGTTCTCTAAATCAACGGAATTGGCTCTTGAACAAAAAAAAATCTTCTAAATACTATGATTCAGCTTACTAAAACAACCACACAGAATTTAAGGCCTAGCATAGACTTCGTTTAATCAGAAATTCTTTGTTTTATAATTCCGGAAACACACTATTGAGTGGAATGTATTATTCTGAGGAAGCATTATTTGAAGCTATAGCTGCAAAAGATCCAGCATATTTTATACCAAATTCAGAGTAGCGGTATTGAGAGATCAGAAACAAATAAGATTTAAAATCAGAGCTCTCCATCTGCAAAATGACTTGAATAGAGATTAAATTGTCTTTCAAAGAGAATGGCTGAAGTTTTGGAAAATCCTGAAAATTAAGCAACAAGATGACTAAACATCTTCAAGCCTTAAAAAGCATAGATTCTTAGTTTTCCTTTAAAAAAAATAATTAAATTTCCAACGTGACTATTCTTGCAGGCAGAAAACTCTCAAGTCTGAGAAGGTAGCCAATCCCACATTCAGACAAATGTTACCAATCCTTATTTTATTCAGTTAACAGTCCTGTGGTGTTGTCTTGTTGGCTTTCCCTGAGGATCACCAGCAATCTTTTATCCTAACATTAAGCAGGCTGCCTTTTGCTAGGATTTCAGTTAACACTATTGCTTATTATAATTTTGTGTTTGTGATCAGCAGCATGAGAAGACTTAAGTAAAAGATCTTCACAATTTGAGTGATGAAACTCTATATTACCTTATAAATATGTATTTGAACCAGGACTGCCATAAATACATATTTTGAAAATTATTTTAAAATTTATATTTTAAATGCATTTTTTTAAAAAAAGGCTGAAACTATGAAACTTTACAGCTTCAAATTACAGGAGACAATGTGTTAATGTGCACCGGAATTAGACTTCATATTTCCAAGTCTAACCATAACTGTCAAGAGTCTGGGAAGCAAAGACCAGGTTTTCAGGTTTGGTCTATAATTAAAGGCACACACACAAAAAGAACAATACTATTATTAATTGTGTGTTTTCTGGGCAATAAAGCTTTCCCCCTATAGTTTTACAGATTGTGTTTCATGATAATAGACACAAAACGTAAGATACAAAATTCCTACATCAATGAAATGTTAAAAAGTATTTAGAGGGTGGTCCAAAGAAATAATAACATCAAAATCATGTAATCTAACTGTCAGCAAATACATCCATAGATATGCAACTATACAACTTTTCTGTATACACATACTTTCCCCCATGTAAACATAAACAAATTTAAAGTCCAATTGAAATCACAGATAATCTCAGAACCTAAGACTGAAATAAAATTATGTATTATATCTTTATTAACTTTAATGGAGAATATTAAACTTGGTAACGCTTTATTCTTTTGTTGAAGTTGTGGGATCCAGATGAGCTTAACCAGTCCAACTGTGCCTTTAATTACCCCATTGGTTCCATTCCAGCCAAAGAACACACAGCACCTTGATATTGAGAAAGTTAAGAAGATTTTGGTTCTCCCAATTTTCTATCTCAAACAGAAGCATCTGCACTTAGTCTCACTCAAAATCACTTTGTGCGATCCAGATTGAAACATTCAGCCTCAATAAATTTAACCGAAGCTGCTTTGGAGCTTCTGCAACATCACAAACATTAAATTGCAAAGCATAAAGCCAAGGACTCGAAACTCTTATGTGTACGCTCATCCTATTAAACAGTACAAGACTGTCCTCCAATGTTCATCACGCAATTCTGCAGGCAGAACCAAAAGCAACAACTTAAGGTGTTTGAGTGAATTCCAATTATCCTAAAATATGCAATGGCATTCTGCGGAGTGACCATGTTAGCCAAATTTTTCACACCCCAGCCAGCATCCCTTGTTATTCATAGCAGACGTAGATATTTACCTCGGTTGGAGTGACCTGCCGCATTTGATGCTGATGAAAGGGAGGACTTTTGCTTTTGCCGCTTGACGGTCATCATCACCTGTTCCTGGACCCTTTGTTTTCCTGTCCCTCTTGTTTTTAACTTGTGATCTGAAGGCAAAGCTAACGTTGAATTGGCCTGATCTTGGAAGCATTCATATGCCAGTGCAGTTTTCAGTGGAGAGTGAAGCATGGTTGCAGATGGTGGTGCCAAGATGAATGTCACCTGCCTATCCTTTGAAACTTTAAAAAACAAAGCAAGGCAAAAACAGCAAACAGCAGCAAAACAATCTCAGTGGAGTATAGAATCTCAGGGAACCCGCCTTGCCATACGGTCCTCTGCTGACAGCTGCTCTTTCTCCACACTCTGCTCTCCTGTGAACGATTGAGCAGGCACGCCCTCTGCTAGACTGGATATACAGCCTTCTGTCTATGTCTGCACACACCCATTGCTGTACTTCACTTCCAGAGCCCAAAACAGCAGAACAAACTTGCCAAGTTACTGCCTTTTGGCTCCTCAGGATAGGGTTGTGTTTTAGCTAAAATACCATCCATGGTGGCAGGTAGGTAGGAGGCAAAGATCACTACTAAAATAAAATTCATACCCGCTGTCATTTTATCTTTCCCTTGATATTGGTATCCAAAGTTACTAGTTTAAAATATGTTCTTGGTCCTCTTACCCTGCCTTTTTCCTGCTTTATATGCTCTGAAATGGACTCCTAAGTAGAGATTGGCTGCCTGAACATTAACTCCTAAAATCATTTCAGGGATATTGTTAGCAGAAGGAAAGAAAACCAAAGGAGGACTGATAGGAAGCCCAATACAAGCTGTCTATTAATTCTGTGATAGAGATGGTTGCTCTGTCTTTCGAAACAGGTCCCCCCCCCCCCCATGTAGCTCAATATTCCTTCTACAGCATGGACTTATTCATGGACTACTGTCAAATGTTAGGAGAGCAGGCTAGGAAAATCTGCCTTGCCAGTTCTCCACAGCTGCCACATGCAAAAACTGCATACACGTTAGAATCCCAGAGCACTATTAAGAAGGTTGGAATAGCCAGAATTAGGCAGCACAGCAAGTTGTAAAAGAAAAGGGCATTTTTAAAAACTCATCTGTCAGGAAAAGCAAAAATTGGTGATAGAAGGCTCTTAAGCTTTATTCAAACTAATGAGAAGTGGGAAAGCAGATGGGGAGAAATGGACAGTTTTAAGTGCTGTAACTAAACCTGCACATTAGCTACTGAAATGCATATATTTAAAACTGCTGGGTATGATTTTGGAGAAGTTTAAAAAATCTTAAATGTTAGAGATGATTGTGAGACAAGAAGCCACACACTTCTTTTTTATTCCATATCAAAAAAATTCTACAAAATACATTATTAGATATTCTTAATCCCACAACAGACTTTAAAATTCATGATCTCAGAAACTATGAGTTATGAACTGATGAGTTTAGCTCTGTGTATATTGGCACTTGATATCTTTGTAAGCATTTTTCAAAAACACAAATAACTGTCTCACTAGTTTCAGCATTTTATCTCATTCCTTTTAACGAACAAAAATAGTGGTTTAGGAGTGGTTTGTTTATTCTCAAAATATATTTGGAAAAAATAAGGATGTGTATTCAAGGGGAAAAATCAGATCATAAAACAGGAGATCATAAACCATTAGAGAGATGTTGATATCTGAGCATCTGCTTTCTGTTACAGTCTTTAAATAATCTGCAATTAAACATTATCCCTTCATGTGTTATTGTTTGCTGGTGTATATACAAGAAAATATAATTATATATAAATAATTAAAATATAAAATATAAAAAGAAATGTAATACATTATATTTGAACCTGATTAATAAAACCATACTTTAAAAAGAAGAAATAAATGATTCTGAAAAGTTGCTTCTTTGACATTAGTAGCATGAACAAAGTTGTTTTTAAAAAGAGGAAAAGAAAGAACTCTTGCAAAGATTGATTTGATTATGAGGAGCATTTTGTTTCCCCCCCCCAATAATGTGATAATGGGAAATAGACAACTTTAAGTACTCTAACAAAGCATACTCAGAGGTCTCCAAAGCAGATCATTTTTTTTACTTCACTTATAATCTTTTAATATATATTTTATTAAAGAATTTTTTACAAGATAAAGGCAATCTATACATTACAAAAGAAACAAACTAAAGAAGAATAGTAAATAAGTAAGAAAAATAGAAAGAGAAAATAAGAAAAGGAAAGAAAACATGCTTAAATATTTCTGACATTGGTTAAAACAGTTATATTTTAACCTTTCACTCTAAGGTTATGTCATAATTTCCTTCTTCCATAAACTACCCTTTCTAATCATCCAAGCCATAAATCACAAATTTATCTTTTTCTTCTTTCCTCCTTTTTTCTGTAAGCACACAAGTTAAGTTTATCTCTCTGCTAGTTCCATCATTGTCACCAAGCACTCTTCCATTGTGGATATATCAAAGTCTTTCCATTTTTGTGCATAGGTCTCATAGTCTCATAGCAGAGATCATATATAAAAATAGTCTTCCATAATTTTTTTCCAGTTGTCTGTCTGTTAAACCCAATAAGAAAAGTTCTGGTTTCAGTTAAATCTTAATCTTTAATTTTTTTTAACAGTGTATATATTTAAACCAAACTTTTTCTGGCTTTTTTACAAGTTCATTAGCATGATAAAATAATCCACATTTCCAATATAAATTTGAAATATCCTTATACATTCTGGCTAATTTTCCTGGATTCGTATATCAACAGTACATCATTTTATAGAAATACTCTTTTTCGTTATTACATTCATGTGAATTTGAGTCCTTTTAAACACATTTTCTCACTTTTCATTTCCAAAATTCTATTATTTACCTTGAATCTTTGTCATACCTGTGTACAAAAATCTCTGAAAAATAAATTGCTCTGCAGTGAATTGTTCTTTTGACTTCATCTTATATTCTCCCTGATCTAACATTTTTGATAGTTAACAATTTCTCTGCTATTATTTTCCTATAAAATGCTTCTTGTGCTTCTTGTGCTGAAATCCTTAAAGGTACTTTTGGGCACAGTCCAGATTTATATCTTTTCTATATTATCAATATGGCAAGTCTAACAGAGTTTTTAAATATAATAAGCCAGCCCTTAGCTTATTTATACCATAAAAAACATGCTATCCAAAACTCAGATTGTACACTTCTAAAATTCTTTTATTTCTCAGCAATACCTACTCTTTTATCCAAACCAAATACCTGGTTACAAATTACAGTTTTAAAGCAGGTAATCCTAATCCTCCTTGACCCTTTGCATTTTGGAGACTTTATATCTCTTACCTTCTTTTCCTGCCATATAAACTAAATATATCTTTCTGTCATCACATATAAATGGTTCATCAGTTATTAAAATAGGAATAGGTGAAACAAAACATCATTCTAGGCAGGACATTCATTTTTATAACAGAGATTCTTCCCAGCAATAATAATTTAGTTTCTCCCATCTTAACATGTCCTTTCTAATTTCACCCTATTGTAAAATCTCTAGAGCAGGGGTGTCAAACTCAAGGCCCGCAGGCCAGATCTGGCTCTCAAGGTGCTTAGATCTGGCCCACGGGCACAACCTGGAAACAGCAAAGGACCAGCCCACAGTGACTCTGCCAGTGAAAATAGAGTCCCGGAGTGCGACACGTGATCTTCCCAGGGTACACCTTCAGCCACAATGGCATCTTGCAACCCTCTGCTGGTGAAAATGGAGCTCGGGAGGACTGTGTGCGGTCCTCCTGGACTGTTTTCACTGGCAGAGGGCTGCAGGAGGCTGTTGTGGCTCGAAACAGAGCCTCCCCAGGTGAAACACAACCCTGATGCAGCCCTCAATTAAATCAAGTTTGACAGCCCTGCTCTAGAATAATCCCCTTTTCTTTTGGTGTTCCAAGGAACCTTTCCTTCCCACACCAAGCCTTGACATTTTCCAGGTGATCATCATGCTTTTATTTATAATCAAAAAAGAAAAGTAAATCAATTATGTAGATGCAAGTAAAAGGCAGGTTTCTCCATTTGTCTTCCCCTTCTCCCTTTGCATTCCCTTAAGGCATTAGTACAATCTGCATTTCCATAGTTTTAATGACACTATCAATTTTATGTTACATTTAACTTATTGTTTTGTAAGTTCCACCAATAGCACTAAAAGCATTTCACTTTTATTTGTCTTAGAATAATCATAAAATGGAAAGAGACGAGTTAGGTCATCAAGTCTAATCCCCTGCTCAGTGTAGGGATTTAAATTACATCAAAAACAAATGGTTGTCCAGTCATTTACTAAACATGTGCAATAAATGGGAACTTAATGCTACCCTCAAATTACAATGAACTGTAACTTCCCATTATTTGGAAATTACTTTTTCTTGGCAGAGCCTAACATTTATCTTTTTAGCCACCATATCACATTGCTGACTCATATTCACCTTGCGATCAATTACAATTCAAATTACAAATAAGGTATCTTCCCATCTTATTTTATTTCTTTTTCCTAAGTGCAGAAGTACTCTTATTTTCCATCCTTTTTCTAAGCTATCAAGATAATTAGTAATTTTGTTTCTATTATTCATTCCATCTTCAAATCTGATCACTATTTTATCCATCCCTTTACCTGTATAATAGATTAAATAAAATGTTGACAAATACCAAGCCCAGAACGGGACCCAGTTCAATAATAAGGAACCATTGATAAGCATACTTTGAACATAATTTTGAGTATAATTTGAACACCAGCTATGCATTGACTTATGGTAATTATGCTGCTTCTAGCCCAAGGTTACCTATCTTGTTAATCACAATATCATGACCTACTTTGTCAATAAATCAGATCAAGATATACTGTATCACATTTACACATTCTTCACAATCTACTAAGTGAATTACCTCATCAAAAACATGAAAGGAACTGACTTTAGCAAGACTTCTCATTAATAAATCTAATCATTAACTATCACATTGTTTTCAGAGTGATAATTATTATTTTCAAAGTATAGACTGATTAGATATTAATCCCTGGTATTAATATCAGCCTTTGCTTATAGTTCCCTGGATCCTCCTTTTCCCTTTGAAAACATTCACACACCTCCACAATTTTCAGAATTGATCAAATAAAAGCCCTAATGGTTTCAGTTTGCCATATCTTGCCATCTTTCTTTAGCAGTCGATCTGTGATTCTTTTTTTCCTTTTAATTGGAACTTATGGGGGGAGGGAAAGGCCATCATTTGCCAACCTCAATGTTCACTCTGCATTTTATTCCTTTTGCTATTATCTTTACAATTCCAGACTAATGGACTATACAATTCTTTGGTGACCAGTCCCTCTTTTTGAGATAGGTCTCTTTTTAAATCTTTACTAACCTTTGTTCAATCACACTGATTTATTCCATTTTCATTCACTGGAAAATTATTTTTTCAGTTGAACTCCTTCTCACCTTGAACTCCTTTTCACATTAGTTTCTCCTGCTGTAGAATCCTGCTCATTTCCCCCAGTTTCTGTTATTTCTGTAGCTCACCACAGATGTTGCAGAAATTAAAGTCCAATGTTGTTATTACTTTCTACTTTTTGGATGATCTGCAATTTCCTTTTGGGGAATAAGTTATCTTTTATTTGGTTGAAGAGATGCAAGTAATACAAGTAATCAATACTGCTTTTATTCATTTGTCCATTTAATTAATCTTTCTGAGACAGGTATATAATATATACTGATTTTCAAAACAACCTCCACAACTTAAAAGATAAACAGAAAGAAACATTTGAAAGAAGAAATAGCTGTAGGCATTTACACTATATTTAAGGTTATGTATCTTTATTTATGGATTTGAAATTTCTGAATCTGAAGCTTATTTATGAATCTGAGTCTGTAGTATCAAAAGTTCATACTTTGGAGATTTCATGTTCAATCCACCCAGGATACAATTTAAACCTCCTAGCACACTTCAAGCAAATGTTTTTTTGGATAATTTGTGAGGTGCAAACCATTTTCTCATCCAGAATGATTCAAAAAATAATCCCACCTATCTCCAGCATTTATGTTCCACAATTTATCTGTAGAATTCTTCTTTGCTCTCTCATACTATTCTTCCTTGGAACTTGACCTGAGTGCTTACATTTTGAACTTCCTTCCTGCACCTTCAAGATCTACAATGAGATAGTTATAGCTGCTTGTCAGACTTCATACCACATTTGGCAATACTTCTCTGTCAGAAACAGAACCATAGTATATAATAACTAACTGCTGAAACTTCAGGAATATGACTAAGTAAGCAGCTTATATTATAGGTACAAAAGAAGTAATTTACCTGCATGGCATAGAGTGTTGTTTCTTGAGGGACCATCTATTTCCCATAATATCTGCTGGACCAATTTGATCTGGCAGGATTGACATGATTTGAGTTCCTTCAGTTAAACAATGGCATCTGCCAGTAACACCATCTCAAAATAAAGATTCAGAGAAGTGAAAGTTCTTTTTAAGTAGCCTCTACCCTCTGAAACAAGATTCTCCCCTTCCCCAGATACAAATGGCTTCCATTCTGATGGTACTTGCAAGGCCATGGGCTCTTTGCCCATGAAAATAAATGCTGAATGATGTCCCCTTTTAAATTACAGGTTTTCCTTTGTTCCTATCTCCATATCTCTGTTTCTAAATTATTCTAAATTATTATTGATTCATTACACAGTTAGCCAGATGTTTAGATTGGATTTGGCATTTTATTATGTCCTTCCCAAGGACCTGAGATAGGCAGATGTTGCTGCTTTTTGCAATTGACTGATGGTGATTTATTCAGCGGTGATGATATTCAAGTGATATTTCAGATATTTTGGGGATTGCATCTGATTTTAGTATACTGATCTTATTTTCCAGCCTAATCTTCCATTTTGGTGGTGCACTCTTTGGCTTTATTTTCAAATTTGTTGATTTTGCATCCAAGTATCCAGGTATAACTGTATCCATGATGTACATTAGTTGATTTGTTTCTTACAGTGAGGTGATGCTTATATTTGATATTACAGTTTTGCCAACTTTTAGTACTTGTACTCTCTGTTTCTTTGGAATCAGCTTAAATGTAAGCAACCTTATCCTGTTGTTTTTGTGTTTTTTTTAGATGCTCAATTATTTTTTTTTTCAATTTGTCCTCCTTTTTTTTAGTTGGAGGGCTTTGTACGTTTTGAGATCAAGTGGTTGGTTTGGGGAGAAGATGCCTGATTTGGGAATGAAAATGATTCAATAGCTATGTTGGCAAACAAATTATATTGTGAGGAAAATCCATAAAATTCCTGGATCAATAAGGTAACCAATAAAGCTAAGAGATTTACTATTAGTTGCACCGAAGAGAGAAGGTTAGCATGGAAAATCATATTACCTATTGCGTAGTGGGCTTCAGTAGGCAAGAACCAGACCAGCATAGTTACAACAGTATTTATTGACTCAAAACTGGAACTGAGGAACAGCAAGTAAATGTCTGTAATGTCTGATCCTCTGGGTCCACAGGATCTTAGCCAATCATAATGCTTGAAATAACTGCCCAAATACGAATGCTAAAAGTTTCCCTCCAAAACAGATGGAACTAACAGTGATGGTCATCTAAAGGTTAGTTTCACTTTAGCAGGGTTAGTAGTTAGGGTCAACTAAAGGTTAGTTTCACTTTAGCAGGGCCTATTATGGGGGTCAGCAACCCGCAGCTCTGGAACCACATGTGGCTCTTTGGGTCCTCTGCTGTGGCTCCCTGTCCTCTCACTGGCTGGCCCTGCCCTCATCCTTATTCTCGCCTCCCTCGCCTGACCTGAGAAGGTAAGGGCGTGGAGAATGTAGAAGCATCCGGGGCTGATTCTCCAGTGTCTCACTCTTGTTGGAGCTTCTTCCAGCCCTTGTTGGTGCTGGGTATGCCTCGGTTGCTTGGGGAGGTGTGCACACTCTTCTCCAGCCCGAGACACTGGCCCGACCTGGCCACAACCAATGCTGGCCTCGCTAACATGAGGGTTGGTGGGGTGGGAATGGGATTTGGGAGGATGGGATGACAGAAAGGGGGACGGGCCCACAGTGCCCAACCACAGCTTTAAAAAGCCCAGGACAGCAGGAAAAGGGGGCTGGCCCCATTGAACCTCACACATTCACCCTGGGGCTTGGAGAAAGCCAGAGCACCCTCACCAAAGATGCTCACCCATCAGCCAGTTTCCCCCCCCCCTTTCTCTATGTCTCTCTCTTTGTGTTTATCTCTCTCGCACATGTGTGCATGCATTCTCTTTCCCTCTCCCTCTCCCCCCCTCTCTCTCCATCTCTTCTCTCTCTCTCAGAAAGCTGAGGCTGGACTAAGTCAGAGAGCTCTCCTTGGGGCTGTTCATTACTCCTTTTCTTTCTTCTTTTTGGAAATCCGGCCAGCTGCAGCTGCAGCAGAGGCTTCCCTCCTCCTTCTCCTCCTCCTCCTCCTCTTAAGACCCCCTGGCTGGATGTGGCAGGGCTGGGAGGGTGTGCATGCATGGAGAGACCCTCCTCAAGTGAGCAGCTGCCCGCCCCATGTGAACCTTTGCTGTGCTTTGGCCGAGCACAGCCACTCATTTGAGGAAGGTCTCCCCATGCATGCGCATCCTCCTGGCTGTCCCACAGCTGGCCAGGGGGTTGTGAGCGAAGGAGGAGTGGGGGAGGAGGAGGAGGGAAGCTTCTGCTGTGGCTGGTGATCATTTTCAGCAAGCCCAGATTTCCAAAAAGAAGAAAGAAAAGGAGTAACAAACAGCCTGAGGAGAGCTCTCCAGCTTGGCCCAGCCTCAACTTTCTGAGAAAGAAGAGATGCAGAGACAGACACAGAGAGAGCACACACGCATGAGAGAGAGATAAACACACAGAGGGGAGAGATACAGAGAGAGGAGGAAGTTAGAGAGGGAGAGGGGGGAGAGAGACACAGAGAGGGGGAGAGGGGAGAGAGAGACAGAGAGAGGAGGGAGATAGAGAGGGAGAGGGGGGAGATAGATAGATAGATAGATAGATAGA
>JANHFQ010008665.1:80394-94805 GCA_032468035.1 Aparallactus werneri | reverse complement strand
GGAATTCTGGGAGTTGAAGTCCAGATATCTTAAATTTGCTAAGGTTGAGAAACACTGCCCTAAATTAAAGGATGCATTTTATGTGACTGCAGCGCAAGCCCAAGAAAAAAATAGGTGTTTTTAAAAGGAACTGCTGACAGTTAATTATATTTACTGTATACTTTACTGATTTTGGCCTTTGGCCATAAATCTCTTTTCAGCCTTTTGACCAAAATCAAATGTACTGAACAGTACATTAAACTCTCCCATGCCAAATCTGAAGTTTTCCATTCTGGATCTGAACAGCTGTGCATCCCTAGTTCATCTCTCTACCAAATCTTGGCCTATAAGGAGTACCTATGCATTTTGTTTACTAATCCTGAATCTGCAATCTTTTTATAATTTATGCCTATATAGATGGTAGCAGCTGAAATATGGTCTGTTATATATGTGGTTTTAGTATTTTTATTTTTTTCAAAATAGTAAGATAATAATGTAATCTTTTCAATTCTTTTCAAAGCTACCTCTTAGAAAAAGCATAAGGAAACCCAAAGTTATATCACATCATATAAATACTTCAAAATGTTTCATGCCAATTTTGATATTATCTATTTTTTTCCTCTAGTACTGACAACTTCAGCTTACTTGTTCTGTACCTGGGGTATCAGGTGGACAACTGTAAATTCCATTCACATCTGTGAGAAACACAACTCGCCTAGGAGAGAATGTCTTAGCTAAAACCTGTAATAGAAAATATATATATATATATATAAACTGCTTTATACTATCATTGGTCCACTAACTTTCAAATTCTCTTGTGACTGACTAATCTCAGCTTTCTAAGTCTTCTTAGAATGATCTTTCACACACTAATATCTATTAACACAAGGTGCCAGAGAAGACATTGAAAGTTACCATGCCTGGAAATGTGAGGAATTATTTGAGGGAGACTTGTCTGCTTGAGAACCATAGAATGATTTCAATCTCAAATTCAACTAACTTTGGACTGCAAACAACTTCATCTTAGTAATATTCATTAAAAAGTCTGAAATAATCAGATATATCTGCATCATATGAATTTAAAGAGTAGAGCTCAAATTTCTAGTAAGTATCCTGGTAAATTTATAAGTCAAGTCACTCTCATATCTCACCTCAATAACTGTATCTCCAGATAAGATACAACAGTGTTGTTCCAAGTCCAGGGTACAATCCCCATGCAAAACAGGAACATAACCTGCATCTAGAACATTCTTCACGGCATCAAAACCAGCCTTAACAACATTCTTGTTTGTTGTTTGCCAGGTTCCAAAAGGCTGGAGAGAAATAGCAAACAAATAATTCTGTTACTGTTATTAGTCAGAAGGAATTACTATTTCTGAAACAAGAATGATCTGAAAAGTAAGGCATTTTGGTTCTGGTTATGTTTTATAATCAGGAAATGACTTTGCCTTTTACATGGATAAACAGTAGCATTATTTTTTAAACTGTAAATTTGCCAATTACAGTGGCAACCTGAAAGGCAACTATTAGATATGTTGGTATTATACAAAAGTATTTAAATTTGTTTCTCAAATTAAAATGCAGGTAAGAAACTACCAACAAGAACCAGTTTGGTGAAGTGGTTAAAAAAATCCAGGCTAGAAACCAGGAGACTGAGTTCTAGTTCTGCCTTACAAACAAAACCACCTGGGTGACTGTGGCCAGTCATTTTGTCTGGGCTCTAAGAAGGAGGCAATGGCAAACTACTTCTGAAATCTGCAGTCAGTTGCCAAGAAAACTGCACAGACTTGTCTAATCACCAGGTAGTCGCCAGGAGTCAACACTGACTCAAAGGCAGTAACAAAAACTGTAATTGATGAATATATTATATGAAGCAATAAACTTCAGCAATTTACTTAGGGCAAAAAATTCAGGTTTTTACAAGTTGAAGAAAATTTTCCAAAAAATACTTTCAAGGCAGGATTCTCTTGATGATCCCTCATGATACTGTTTTGAGTATGAAGATCTCTTCATACTCAAACAGTAATGAAATTAACATTATCTAACCTAGGCAAATCATCAAAATCTACCTCCTTGCAAAAAACAAGGCAAACAAAAATTATAGGCCCCTTACCGAAATCCCCACTGCTGGAACTCCAACACTAATCAATTGTTCTGTTACCAAATGGTTCAACTGTAAATAAATAAATAAAGAAAAGAGTGAGTCTCAAAATCATGCAGCTTTCCTGCCTCAATTTCCTCTTCTTAAATTTCCATATTAGTTCAATAATATTCATTATATAGATAATGAAAGGAGTAATAGATTAAGGATGACCTAGGTTGAGAGCAAAAAAACCACCAGATAATTAGATACGGAATGGGCATTTGTACAGATACTGCACAGAGAATATCTTAAGGATCAGATCATATAATTTTGCAAACAGTGTTGCCTTTAAGTGTTCTCATGGATGGAGATACAATAAACCATCCTGATATCCATGTAAAGCATATATTGTGGCTATGTTGGATGCTTGTTTTCAATGGAAGATCATAGCACCAGTCAGTAGCACTCATTCGGAGTTGGTCTGATATGGCTTTCAAATCCAGCTTTATTATCATTTGCTCCAATTTACTAGTTGGCAGTGTGGTTTATAATGGAGTGGCCCAGAGTAGACATTTCATGACTCTCCTTAAGTCACAGGAATCTGTGAACATCTTCATTATCTTTCAGAACCACTTTCAAAATAAGTTAGGGATGTTCCTCATGACCTGGAGTATCTGAAATTAGAAATTTTAAATGTGCAGCTTTATCCTTCCTTCCTGCTTGCCTGCCTGTGTATAATTGCTTTAAAAAAAAGCATCACTGGAGGGCAGGTAAGATACCTTGCATGGCTAGCCACTTGCCAAGCAAATATTATCTTTTCTGTCTAGCACCTGGGTTGCTATACTGGTTATCAAAAAACTAAATTGCCCCTCAAAATCAGAATACTTTATTGGCCAAGAGAGAGAATACTCTCTCACAATTTTAACATGTCTCCAGATCCAGTATCATCTGGCTCTCCTTCTGCCACCCTGTTGATGGAATAAAGGGAGATCTGATGGATTTGCTTCCTCTACCAGAATGAGAATTGGTATATCTCTTTCTAGCTTCTATCCTCAAGCTGGTTGCTGGAGACCTACAAGAGTTCAGATTTCTAGCTAGTCAATCAAGTATTCTATACTGGACTTCTTTCTTGCTGACATGGAGGGGGAGGGAATTCTTTCAGAGAGCCATTGGGTTGCAACATTTGTCTAATAGTCCATTGAGGTTGGTGTAGCTTTCTCTCCTGCCACATTATCATTCTTCATTTCCCATGTTCCACTGCTTTTGGAGAATTGGTTGGGCTATTCTTTTGATGTTCCTTCCCCAGTCTCCTTGATCAATCTTCCAGCTAAGTCATATGGCTCTTGCAAATGCAGTCTTCTAATCAATAGGTTCACAGCTACCTTTAGAATGGTGGAGGATCACTGGTCTTTTTCTCTTCTCTCTCTATTATTCTCAGCTTCCAAGATGAACCTGATGAAAGACTGTTTTCTCTAAAGGATAAATATAAGATGAAACAAGGATTTCTTTCACGGGCAGGAAAAAGCCTTAAATGATCTCTATAGCTAGAAGAGGGAAACTTAAACCTTCTTCTGTCAACTACCTTCTGAATAGCAATTTTACAGTAAAGTTGTTTTCTATCTCCTAGTTTTAAACCGGAAATTAAGGCATGATTCATGAAACTATTAGAATTCTCACCCTCTTCTTATGTTCATTATCACTGGTATTGGTAGAAAATGGGT
Source organism: Aparallactus werneri (assembly GCA_032468035.1). Lineage (NCBI taxonomy): Eukaryota > Metazoa > Chordata > Lepidosauria > Squamata > Lamprophiidae > Aparallactus > Aparallactus werneri. The sequence goes on along the minus strand of JANHFQ010008665.1, from coordinate 91,022 downwards.
GGGTGGAAGGTCTCCATGATCTCTTTACCATTTTACCACAGGGGGTAAAAACCCAATTTACAATGAGAAAATCTGTTCTATAGTAAAGCAAGTAGCAATATGCATGTGTCCCAAATGCAGACATGTATTTCAAGACACATATTTTGCATTGATTTCATATATCTGTGAAACTATATATCATTTAAGCTTTTCCACATGCTCTCAATTCATCTATCTGTCAGACTTCAGTCCATCTCATATAAGGAACCCAGCAAGGACTACAGCACAATTCAGGAATGAACATGTGATCTGAGAACATTTGCAAGACACTCAATGATGTTGTTGCATACTGCTTGGTGGATACCTTGGTGACAGAAAGCCTGGTCAAACACAGCCCTTGTCTCAAATTGTCATTTGCAGCTGATCTTCCTGATGTCCCCAAGGCAACACCATATTCTCTTGCCTGGAAATGCCCAAAAGACCTGGAATGGCAAAAGAGAGTGATTTATATGTTTGGTTCTCAGCAAGCGATTAAAAAAAGCAGTATTTGCCCACTGATTTTCAGATCCAAAGACAAAGGCTGTACTATAAACGAATAAAGGGCAAGTTTGCACTAGTGGCTTGTGATTTCTTTTATTTGCTTTGCTATAACTGCAAAGTATTAATAAGTGGTGTCTCAATTCACACGAGCAGCTACTTGTACAATCTGGCTGTTATACTGAAAAAGAAAAAGACTACATTTCTCTATTTTAAGTTACTATTTTTCAAAACAGCATAAATGGAAAGCTCTTAAACTATCACTTAGCATCATTTTATATGTTACAAATCAGCTATCGGTGAAAACTGATCCGAGAATATCAAACAAACTCTTCGTTCAAAATCTTCAACTCCTCACTTTCTCTCAAGGAAAGCTATCTTTTTCCACTGAAAGCAGGAAAGGGGAAATTTTCTGTTTTCCAACTACAGCTGATGTTATCCTGTTACAACAGCTACAACAGACAAATATCAGTAAAGCATATTTTGTGTCTGGTATGTCACATCTATTTTAGCCCAAAGAATGAATGAATACCTAACTGCTTAAGTTATAAAGTACAATATGATTAACAGCATGAGATTGATTTGGTTTTTTACCATGAAAGCCAAAAACTTCCAAAATAGGAGAAGGAGGATTATAACCAGAACAAACAAATCCACCAAGCAAAGCCCTGGGACCAGCAGTCTCTCTTCGTCTTTTTCAGTGAGGAGTTATATTCCAGGACTCTCCTGTTCTATGTGCCTTTTCAATAGTTATTTTAAAGTGTGGTTGATTTTATGTATTTATTGTTTTTAATTAAGTGTTCTATGCTGCCCAGGCTCACTTTCATTTGAGATGGGCAGCTATATTAAGTAAGTAAGTAAGTAAATAAATAAATAAATAAATAAATAAATACATACATACATACATACATACATACATACATACATACATACATAAAAAGCAGCAGCAATTATGAGGAGAGAAAGCATATGCCTATTATTTCATAGATGTGGTATAATAATCAGTGTTTTTCAACACTCACTTCTGAAGTTCTAGCTGCCTTCTTCTCTTTTTTTATTTGTCCAGGAAAATAGAGTTAAATCAGTATTGTTTTCCTCTCATTTCTATGTCTCCTTTGAACTTTAAAATGATTTTCCATGCATCTTTGATCCATTTCCCTGGATCACAAAACTACTAGTAGCAACACATGCCCAGTATGTCAATCATGCTGATGTCATTGAATGCTTACTCTGAAATAAACCCACTTCTCTAACAAGATATATCAAAGAATCCTGCTTGAGGTATAGGAAAACCTGGCACCCCCCCTCAGTAATTAATACTGGATTAAATTAGGCTGACAGTTGATGGGTGCTGCTTTCAAGAGAGCCTTGGGGAGTGGGGGGGGAAGAGGATTTTTGAAACACAATCATTCATCCAGAGTCAGGCTGATTAGAAATTTACAGAATTGTTAAGCATTCATACCACTACATGACTCCTGTCTGCAGCTAAATGAAACTGATGTAAATTTCAAAACAGTTTATTGCAGAAATATGACAGAAGTCAAAGCAGCTAAAAGAAACCTGCAAACTAACTCTATGTAAAAATCTATTTTTGCTTCACTTTCAGACAAGCACAAGAGATAATTTTAAAAATAGGAAATGGGAGTATATATGGGAGTAATATTTCAATTATTTATCACCATGGAATTTATAAACTGTAGTTAGAGAAAAGGAATGTAACTTTTACAAACATAAAATGACTACCGGTATATCTTAAGTGGACAAACTGTATATTCTCAAGTCATTTTATCTTGCTGTTATTTCTTTTGCAGCTGTGAATAGGTGATGTGTGTCTTCTCAACCTGCTATCCATTCAATTATTGATGGGGGATTCTGAAATCCTTATTTTCTTTTTTTTATGATTGTTTTCACCGGACTGGGAGTTTTCAATTGGACTATGGTTCTTGAAAGGACTGTCCTAGCCATTAAGACACATAGTTATGTTATTACTCCTGATTAACATGTGCGTGTATCACAGCATACAACAAATAATTGTCAACAACATCTTTAGAAAAGAAACATTTTGAAGTATTTAAGGAATAATTGTCCGCATGGAATAAAAAGCACCATGTTGTAGGTTCAGGAATGGAAGAAATTCTGGCAATCCATGTATCATCTCCTGTTTGGAGGTAGGGGAGCCACTTCACACTGTGAAGGAGAAAGTCACAACATAAAAGTCCTAACTGTTTTTATTCTTCGCCTGTAAACCGCCCTGAGTCGCCAGAGAAGGGCGGTATAAAAATTTAATAAAATAAAAATAAAAATAAATAAACAAACATGCTTAATTCAATAACAACAAAATGTGTATGGTGTGTTGTTATTGAAATGACAGCTCTTAAGAATTGGAGCCTGTTGCCCCAACTGAAATTTCCTGTGGAGAGTTGGAGAATCCACCAAAGCAGTTTAAAAGAGACAGAAAAGACAAGTTGCCCGCATGGAAAGGGTGATTTTTCACCTAATGATGTAGGCTTTTTTCCTTCTTCTATTCAGTTCTATCTGTTTCAGAGAGATCAGATTTAATGAAACGAGCAATGCAAAGTAGAAATAGGTGGTCCATGCTAAACAGAGTCACTGCTTTGGCTATTTTGTGCCTCTACCCACTACTAACGGGCCCTCTCTGCTAATATTTGCAAAGGCATGCAGTAAGGAGAGGCATTGAAGGCTGAAAATGCTAGTTGTCCAAAATGGGACTAAAATCATGCACCTGTTGTAAAGGACCAGCCAAGTCTTAGGTCAGACTACCATAAATATTCCCTCACTATGAGGGCCTCCTCCTTTTCAAGCATGTTTTATGCCTCCATTATGTGGTATTTGATCCTCTGTTAATGCCACAATTACAAAAAGGCCATGTCATTACAAAATGTCAATGGAATAAACACCTTTGCTGCAGCAGGAGACGGCTGAAAAGATTCAAGTTTATCATTTGGTTACCTGCCTAGCTGGTATTTCTAAGCCATCAAATGAATGAAATATTAATCACAATGACCCACTGCTAGCAACATTAACATTCTATCCTCTATTAAAAGAAAGCAGACAATGTAATTGATTAACATCCCCACACACATGCATTAGGGCAACAGATGCAATACTGTCTCCTTATTTGTTTATTTCAAAGATACATCTGGCCGCACATCTTAAAACATAACTCTGGGTGGTTCACAATAGTAATGAAATCTCAAACCATAAAACCAAAACAAGAATTTAAAAAGAAACATTTCACTTTTCACTTTGCTTTTCTGTAGAAATGACACTTGTAAATGATCTGCTTGAATATATATGCAAAGAAACTTTAAAACGATTCTGTGACAGGAGATTTAAGCAGCTTAGATAAGTGATTTTTAGTAATGTAACCAGAGGCTAATTCTCTATTTGAAGAACCGTCAGAACAAGCTGTGATGATGGAAGCTCCATTCTATTTGGGTGGGCATCTTAATAAATGAGATATAGAAAATCTCTAAGACAAAGCATATAATCCCAGGTTAATAAAAATACAATAAAACCAATTCTGGGAGGAAAGAAGAAACAACTAACATGTGTGTCAAACCCGCCGTGTCACATTGCTGTTAAGTGACGTTTTGCGACATTTTTCCCACGGAACTGGGGTGGGTGTGGCCTACACCTGATGCATCCGGCCCATCGGCTGCCAGTTTGACACCCCTGAACTAGTATGAAACTAAGTAGCCTATATTTCAAACATGGCTAAAATAGTAAACTTTTAACCTAATGGTTCAAATAAAAACAGAAGTATAGAAAAATACAAAATGGATTCCTCGTTTACTCCCAAGGCTGCATTTAGCATCTAGTACTCTTGTTTTCACAGCTCTTGCTGAACAGGGTTGTCAAGGCTATTCTTTTTAAAAAGGCATTGAAGGTGGAAAGGGATTAATTTTGTTGTTATGATTCCCCCCCCCAATCTTTAATGTATTTGATTTGTGGCGTTTAATGATGAGACTGAGGGTGAGACAGTCAGATTAAATTGCCCCGTTTCAATTTCATGGTGCTTGTTTAGCTTGTGCCTGGCTTAAAGGAAAGGCTCGTGGGGTCCTGAAGCTGTCTCAACTGCTGATTAAACCTGGTCAGGGTTTTCCCTACTACAGTAAACTGTGCCATATTTCTAGTTTAATGAGTCTTATTGTTTTAAATTAGTATTTTATAAAGTTACATTCTATGCAAACTGTTGTCTTTTTTGGTCAGGGAAATCCTTCTCTTCTTCTGATGGTAGAGGGAGCCATCTTATTTCCAAGGGGAATTCATTCAGGAATGGCCTGCTTTCTGAATTACCCTGTATTCTAATTCTATTAAAATATTTGCAGAGGAAAGGAAGCCCAACAGAAAAAGAAGGGTTATGAACTGAACCAGCACAAAGAATTCCAGAATCCAAAGGGAACAGAACAGCTTGAGAGGACAGTCGCCAAGTAGAGTTCATTTATCACAATACACAATTTTAGCAGAGAAAGCTGAAGCTTCCAAAACACCCAGACTATATTTTCAAGAGTTTTGGGTCTGCAGAAATCACTGTTATTCCCTATATTGGTTCAGAAGAATAACTAAGGACCTTTAGAAGCAAGTGTTTCTGAAAGGATAAAAGGCCAAAATAACAAAATTGTCTATCAGAAGCAGGGCATGTTCAACAATCATAAAGTGATGGTTCTTCTAACATTTTTCAATTACATACCTAATGGTTGAACTACATGACAGAGACAGCGAGTCAAAGCTCATGTCCCTGAATTGCTAGAAGTTAGGACAAAGCATAATTAAGAACAGTTATTAATAGTTTTAAATGAGGATAGGGAATTTTCAAGGTGGTGGCATAAAATTGACTAACATAAATCATAGTTGATGATAGTTGATGATATGGTCAAACACAAAGAGGTAAACATACAAGAGATGGCCTAGAGGTAGAGCTCTCGCCTCACAATCAGGAGACTGTGAGTTTGATCCTAGGTAGAGGCAATTATCCTGCTTGGGCAGGGGGTTGGACTAGATGACCTACAAGGTCCCTTCCAACTCTGTCAATCTGTAAAAATGCAATTTACAAGAAGACCAATTTCAAAGAAGCATTGATTTTATATCCATGGCTGGTCATCATTTTTAAAGTGGAGCAGATATTTGTTTCAAACTATTTTTAAGTAACAGATGTTATGAGATCACACACCATACATCCCAAAAGGAGAGGCAGATGGCTATCACTGTGCTGCTCTGAAAGGTTAGGATGGTATGAAAAAGGCACAAAGAGAGGTCAGCAAGCTGAGGGGGTATTTGTAGATAGCTCCATGTGCTACTACAACCATATGCAGGCACGTACCATGACAACACTGCCACTGAGTCTATAGAATTTCTGTCACATAACTAGCCCTCTATATTGGTTCTCAGACTGCATTCCTAATGTAGCCAGTCCTAAGTAGAGCAACCCACTGAGTTTACGCTATCCAGTGAGAAAAAGACATGGGAATGACAAGACGTCTTCCATAATGTCACTATGCATACATGAATAGTAACAAAAGTTGCCTAGGGTGGTTTTTAATTCTCTAAATGGATTTGGACCAATTGGCTAGTTAGATTAAACAGTAATATCTGGAGTATTGGTTGTTGTCATGATCTTGGTTGTTGTCATGAATTCTACAAAATCAACAATTCTATGTGTGGTCTATCTTTATATATAAAAATATATGCATGTGTGTGTGTGTGTGTGTGTGTGTGTGTACACACAGACACGTATGTAGAGAGAGGGGAGAGGTAGGGAGAGATAGACTGCAAATATCGTTGTTTCCTTGAGCAGCGCCATATCTTGAAGTTCTAACACCATCTGGCATCAGAAAGCTTTAAGTAAAAAAAAGTATGCGGAATGATCCACATGTCATCCTCATTAGCAACTAGATATACCGGCAACCAAAGTGAAGATGAGACACATGAGCTAATGACAGATCCCAATGTGTGTTTCCAGATTCACAAATCTCTCTGGTATCCTTGGCTGGCACACAAGCACGGGTATTTGTCTTAGAAACATGCTTCTCAGTTAGGACATCATAGAGAGAGAAACTTTGGACTTTACTGATATGCAAGCCAACTGACAGAGCTTCGTATTTGGAGAGAATTACTACATGAGAAAGTCTTGTTTCTTAAAGTACAAAAAGAAAGAAAATCAGCATCTGTGTTAACATGAAGGGGTTTCTCAATAATAAAGTAGGGCCCTCACCTTGCTGGGATCCTAGCAGCTGGCATAAACACAAAGAGTCATGCCCATTAACTTTTTTTATAGGGAATATTTGCCCTGGACCCAAAGAAGAGACACTATTCAAAACATTTCACAATTTTAATTTTGGTATTTGAAATTACCAAATGGATAAATGCTTTTATTCAGAATGTACTCCCCATACATTCTTATTTACAGTATGTATGAGGCCACTGGTTTCAATGAACAAAGAACAATGAAAGAAAAATGACTTAGGCTAGGTTGCAGTGGGAAGGGAAGATGATGGATTAGATATTTCACCATCAGGTCTCCCAAAAGAGATCTGGTTTTGTCGGTGCCAACTACTTCAGGAGAATCAGATTCTATTAATATTTGAATACCGAAAAAATACTCAGAAATGGCGAGAATAATCATTTCTAGAATCGTTAGATTTATAGCATTTCTATCATATATTGTATTATCTCTTAAAACTACACATTCACAGGTCAAAAATCTGTTGCAACTGAGGAGTCATTCATTTCCTTCGAAACAAGACTTACAGAAATTGGAAAGCTAGACATCTGTAATCTTCTAACTCTCCATGATAACACACAAATAATAAGTTAATTACCCTTGTGAAAATATCTGTAAAGGATGTCAGGATATGCAATGGTTCTTTACCTTCTGCACAAAATTGCCTATGGAAAAAATGCACAAAATGCAATGATATCACATACACATTTCTATTATTAGATCAGGAATGGATTACAGTTGAAGCAAGAACCGTATAGCCCTTCATATGTAGATGACTGCTATCTTCCATCAGCTCCAGCCAACTTCAACAATGATCTGAAGGCGTAGGATTCTATTTTAATGAATTAGACATTTCTAAAGAAATGCAGAGGAGTGAACTTAAGCCTTTTTCGCTCATTTGTTAAATTTATATCCTTTCCTTCAGGAGCTCAAGGTGGCATACACAGCATTCATGTCTCCCCCACCCCCCATAATAATCTTGAGAGGTGCCATAGGTTTGACTGAGTGACTGGTGCAAAATCATGCCGTGAGCCAACATGGATAAAAATGGAGTTGAACCTGAGCCTTCAACATCTTAACCACCATATTACACAAAAGGCAGGAAGCAGATGACAAAGGAAGTTTAAGCCTTGAAAAAACTGGGAATATTGCTTGTTATTCTTATCTTCAGTTGTGATAGCAACGTTCCAATATCTACCATGAAGAAGCCGGAGTCAATCTATTCTCCAAACAACCTAAAGGCAGGACAAGAAGCAATGGATGGAAACTAATAAAACAGAAAAGCAACCTAGCTCTAGATTGTAAATAAATTAATAATCTAGAGATTAAGGTATTTTCTGACAAAATGTCACATAATGCTGCTGGCTGAGAAGCAACAGGACAAAACCAGAAAAGTTAAATACTGAGTGGGCAGCCCTAAAAATTGAATTAATAGATAAAATACATTTTCAAAAAATGACACCAGAATAGGTTCACACATAGTACAAAGGTGGATATTTTGTTTTGTTAACAAACCCACAAATGGCTGAGTTTGTACATCACACTGGGTAAAAGTCACTGTTTACAAACTTCAATGGCTAAGTTTAGACAACTAAATCAATCTCAAGCAAAACATGGCACAGCATAGGAAGTCAGTTTTTGACTTGCTGTCCTAATTGCACACTATGCAGTCAGAAATAGCACATTATTTTGGTTCTGAAAACTTCTGAAATGGAGTAACTGAAAGATCTTCATGCCTGTTTATGAGGCACTTTCTGAGAGTTGAGCTAGCCCTTCTGCATCAAAGCACATTTCTCTCAAGAGCTAACATGCTAGAAATCTTCTTGTTGGCTCCAGTTCAGCACCTTAACTGCTTCTATTCCAAGTGCTGATCTACCCGCTAAATATTAACCCTTAGTGTAATCCAATCACAGCGGGTGATGCTATGCTGATTCCCTGCCACTGGCATGTCACTCATTACAGACCTTGCCATCTGGCTTTCTTCTTTCCAAAGCTAATCCATGCCAATCAGCAGCAAATGAGAAACAGCAGGATAGCGAGCAGAAAGCTGTGAGAGTGGAAACATAAAGCTGATACTGTATGCAACCAACAGGAACCGCAGCTTGCTAAAACAAAAAACAAAACCCAGAGTTTTGTTCTTTTCCAGGTTTAGCAGCTTGGACCACAACTACCAGAATCCATTGTCAGTGTAGCTCTTAAATTCTAGATAGCAATAGTAATAGACTTATATACCACTTTATAGTCCTTTACAGCCCTCTCTAAGCGGTTTTACAATCAGCATATTGCGCTCAACAATCGAATTTTACCGACTTCGGAAGGATGGAAGGCTGACTCAACCTTGAGCCTGGTGAGATTTGAACTGCCAAATTTCAGGCAGCCAGTTGTTAGCAGAAGTGGCCTGCAAGTACAGCACTCTAACCACTGCATCACCAAGGCTATAGTTTCTACATACCTTTAAAATCATTCATGTATGAAAGCCTGTGATTTGGGGCCATCTTACAATCTGGATCTCTCAGAGAGTTGTGGTCAAGTTCAAACCACCTTAATACAGTACCCCTTCAGACTTCCAGGCAAATGTGAATATTCTGATTCAATAATTCCATGAGTGATGATCAGAAAACTGCCAGAATCAAAGAAAACATAATCTACCCAACTTTTACAAAATTTTAATCACTTTCCTATCAGACTATGTCTTTACTGCTTAGCCTGTATTTTATTCCTGCTTATCTGGGAATAACCCCCACTGAATTACTTCTGACATGCATAGGACTGCACTGTCTATGGATTCCTTTGGGTCTTTAGCCCTATTCATGCAGCCAGAGCACTGAACATCTGAACATTTCTATTAAGCTCCAATCCCCACCAATTCTAACTCCCCAAATACAAACAGAATGTTTAAGGTAAACACGTACAGAAGGAAAACCATGTCTGGCTATATGCACACTGACAGTAAGAGAAGGAGTAGAGAAGTTATCTGAATTTCTCACTAGCAAGAACTCTGGGTTTATAATAACTGAGCAGGAATTTTGATGGTTATGTACCATATTCAACTCCTAGCAACCATATATATTTTCCTTGCTGATCTGTCCCTAACTTGGTCCTTCAGCTCTTCCAATGCTGCCCTCATCACTACTCCCACACAATCTATCTACTAGCTGGTGACTGTCCTTTTCTTCCGTCTTTCTGCTGATAAAATACAGCAATGTATTTTATCAAAGATGACAACTGCTGCCACCTGCTGGAAATGAAACTTCACTCCTATTAAAACAAACATATCTTTAGGTCAATGACATGATTGGAAGCTATCTATAAAAGATCATTGCATAACAAGCAAAAAAAGCTGGATATTGGATGAATATAATAATTTCTCTGGGAAATCTTATCCATATGCCCATTCTTTAAATTAGCAAAGATGCAAAACCATCACAGAAAATCCCAGATTTTAAATTAGGAATTTCAGACTTCATAATTATATTACACCCTATTACAATATTTACAATTTTTACCTGAGAACAAAACAAAACATGAACAGTTGATAAAATATTCCTGAATCTCAGGCCAGGTAATTTTTATCGCTTCATATTCAAAGGCTTGCGACTTCAGAAAGGCAAGAAAAAAAAGAAGATATCACAAAGATTATTTTATGGATCAATACTTCTTCTGGATGGTCCTTTCAAGACTTGAGTACTAAACTAGGCTACTTATTTAGTCCTGTATAAAAAGACTAAGCCACATCCTGTATTTAGTTATATCTGTAGCATTTCAAGAAATGTGTTATACATATGGTTCTCTCGGTTCTCTCACCCCTCCTGTTCAATATCTACATGAAGCCGCTGGGTGAGATCATTCGTGGCTTTGGGGTGGGGTA
>JANHFQ010008665.1:30488-42001 GCA_032468035.1 Aparallactus werneri | reverse complement strand
GCCAGGCCATTGCCGCCATGTCTAGGAAGGAACGAGGGTGGGGGGGAAAGCTGCTTTGCAGCTGCTGCAAAGCAGCTCTGTGGAGTGGGCTGGTGCAGCCAGGCCATTGCCGCCGCACCTGGGAAGGAGAAAACTGCTTTACAGCTGCTGTAAAGCAGCTCCATGGATGTTTGAGGGGGGCTGGGCTGCCAGGCCATTCCTGCTGTGCCTAGGAAGGAACCGGGGCTAAAGCTGCTGTGAAGCAGCTCCGGGAACAGTAGTGGTGGGGACAGTGCAGTAACCGTTTCCTCTGTGCGTGTTTTTGCTCTGAGACAGCCAAGAATGAAGTGAGAAACTTCTCTCCTGCTTGATTGTCTCAGAGTAAACAATCTGCACAAAGCTGAGGAGGAGGGAAGCTTCTCTCCAACGTACTCAGCTATTTCAGAGAAAACAGGCAAAGAGGAGATGGCATGGCCTGAGTGAGATGTGTGCATGTTTGCTCTGATACAGCCAAGAAGCTTCTCTCCTTAATTGTTTCAGAGCAAACACGCATGCATCTTCTCACTCACGGTCACGGTGCCAGGATCGGGGCTCATGCTGCATCTCCTCTGTGCGTGTTTGCTCTGAAACTGCTGAGGAGCTTCTCTCCTCTTTGTTGGCTGTTTCAGAGCAAACATGCATAGAGGAGACAGTGTGGCATGGATGAATCCCAGTCCTGAAAGCAGCTCCAGCTGGTCCAGCATCTAAGGGTGGCGGGGAGGAGGAGGGGGGAGGAAGTACCTGGAAATTGCCCTGTCTCTGCAGCATCGGCCATGTGACTGAGTGGGCATGGCCAACCTTGCCGTGAGTGATATTGAGTTGGCCATGCCCACTCAGTCACATGACCCACAAAGCCATGCCCACAAAGCCACACCTACAGAACTGGTGGTGGGATTATTTGAAACTCACCACTGATACTATCCATCCAATGTTAATTATTACCTTTTACTTGAGGCCAAAGGGAGTGTTGGGCTTTCTACCATGTATAACAGCATTTTAAAGAGATGAAAAATGTATGCTGAGAGAGTATGGAAGGAGTCTGAAGGTATCAGCAACAAAGCAGCTTTGGAGAGTGAAATATGCTAAGAAGAAAGGGGTAGTTTCTCATGTGAGATCCACTGAATCAAAGATTGGATTTCTGGATCATTGATTTCTAAAATTATACTTATTCCTAAAAACAGAAACAAACTTGATCCCAAGCTCATACATTCAGCTTATAAACAAGCAAGGAGAACTGTTAATGTAAGAGCTTATGTGATGACAGCATAAATGAATGATCTACAAGTTGAAGGTAACAAATCAAAAGCTTAAAAACTTTCTAACCCTATTAAAAAGATTAGGGAAGATATCACTTGAATCTGCCTGGAAAACTTTACGAACAAACTTCTTTACTTTGAGTACCTCACACTCAATTTGGACTAGTTATCCAGGATATGAGAAGGAGAATAAATATCAGTAGGATTATTTAGCTTTATAATAATCTTTGCTTGAATTTTTGTTTATATTTTGTATGCTTATCAGTGAAAGTTTTTAAATGAGCAAACATGGCTTCATGGTTTAAGTTTATTTTCTTGTGAACCCATTTTAGGATAGCATTTGGAACTAGGAACCACGGAGCATACCAGAAAAGCAGTTTGAGACCAAAGGGCAAAACATAAGACAAGCTGAAGAAGGATGCTTGACATTGAGAGTAAAGTTTAACTCATTTCCAGCAGCTGCCAACATATTTATAAATGTTATTCAGATGAAAAAGAGCTAAGATTAGGAAAGCAGCTAGAAAAATGCTTTGCATGTATCTATGACTCTTCTTGTCCCCAATTAAAAGATCTTTTGGAACAAAGCTGAAGAAGACATCTGATTGACAACAGGAAGATACAGAGGTTAGATTCAGCTATTTTTGAGGAATTTGTCTAAAAAATTCAAGATAGTAGCAGTTATTTCATTTTGAAATCTGATTCATGCCTTGGGGTGTTTGGAACAATGTCCCTAATTGTCTGCTACAATATCTTGCCTCTCAACTACTTTTTCAGCTTTGACTACAACACACGGGCAAACAATCAATACAAACTCTAGGTAAATCGCTTCAAACTCAATTGCAGAAAATATGACTTCTGCAACTGAGTGGTTAATACCTGGAATGCTCTATTTGACTCCGTTGTTACAGCCTCAAACCCTCACAGCTTCAACCTCAAACTGTCCACTGTGGACCTCACCCCATTCCTAAGAGATCCATAAAGGGGGAGTGCATAAACAAATCAGCGTGCCTATCATCCCTGTCTTACTGTCCCCAGGTACCTGTATTTACTTCCTTTGTTCATGTTTATCTTCATACCTATACTTGTTATCTTGTACATGTTTGACAAACAAATAAAATAAAAAATAAACAAATAAAATAATTTATATCTGATTCCAAACATGAGATATTTCAGATTCAGAACTCAGCAAAGTTTATTCATACTCAGTTTTTAAGAATAGCTGTTATGAAAATTGCATTATGTAGATCCTGCCTTAAGTAAGAAATCTACCATATATTATTTGTTTTCTCCAAGGTGCCACCAAAATCACAGAAACTCCAATAAACAGGGTTGTTTATGGGGTAGAATGGCTTGAACATCTGGCATCTGTAGGACAAGATACTTCAAGGTCACATTGCCTCCACTTTTTTCTCTATTTTTCTCTACCATTTTTAGGAGAGAAAGCTGGCAAAATTGAAGATTTAAGTAATATCTTGCAGACTGTGTTCAAGTCCCTTTCCTACATCTCTATGATTGGAGACTCCTTGTAGGGTTATTTATCCTGATTAGTGGCAAACATTGTCTGTCCCAGATGAACACTCCTCCTCCATCTCATATTGAAGTTTCCCTTACAAGGAAAGCCTGGGAAGAAATGCATCATGCTCTCTGGGCTTCTACATCCTTTTAAATTAGAATGCTAAGAAAGTCTGATTCTGTTTGGATACCTTAAAATTATTCTTTCATTATCTATAATTTGTAAATCGTTTTTAATTGGTTCTAGAGTCTGAAGTGGTAAATATTTAAAAACTAATTTCATGAAACATAATATTTGACAATGGTTTGTATTATGAGGCAAGAGGAATACTAATAAGAGCTGTGGTCACTATGAGAAGTTCAATTCTGACTGACTCAAGGTTGATTCAGCCCTCCATCCTTCTAAGGTTGGTTAAATGAGGGCCCAGGTTGTTGGGGGCAATATGCTGATTCTGTAAACTGTTTAAAGAGGGCTGTAAAGTACTATCAAGCAGTATGTAAGTCTAAGTGCTATTGCTATTACTAATAATCAAAGGTGTCTGGAAGAATCCAAAGTGAATCAACAGCAAATGGTATGCCTTAGGTAATTCACATCAGTTACACCATGATGCAAATTATGTACTGATTTTAATTCAAATCATTTGCATTGCATGATACATATAATGTCACTTGCACACACTAAAAATCTTCTACCTTTTATAATAGGATATAAATTCCTATCTACCTATTAACAAGTGAGAAGCATCAAAATGTTTGGGAGTGTTTTGCATATTTTTTTAAAGCAGATAAAGCTTAAGGGGAGCAATAAAATGCCTAAGCAGCTAGTTCAGAGCATGCTGACTGGGGAATTCTGGGAGTTGAAGTCCACACCTCTTAAAGTTGTCAGATTGAAAAACACTGAACTAGATGAAGGAAGTGATTATTGGGCTAAAGTGAGAAGAGTTTTGGAGAAGGGAAAGAGGAACAGAAAATTTGATGATCGTACTGGCCAGGCATTCTTCACGCTGCAACTTATTGTTGCATGCTTCTCTTGTAATGCTATAACACATTATTGATGTGTAGTAATACATTTACTGCACTATAAATTAGATGATCTGTGAAAGTTTATTTCCTGGGAAACCGGAACTCTAAACAATCTGGTATGAGAACTATGGAGGTCCTTAAATTCTCAGATCATAAACTGTTTTGTGAAAACAAGTGGCTGATCTTTCCATTTTTCATGATTGTTTACAAAAAAGGGCATTTTACTATGAAGAAGCTATTTCCAATATGCCATGAGAATTTGTTAAGCCAAATCCCTGGGGAAGGGTATAAGTCTTGCCCAGCCATGGTTTTGCATTTAAAAACAAGATTGGAGAGATTGTTTATAATATATGATGCAAAACATTAAAAATGTTTTCATTTCTGAAAAATAAATTGACGAAAAACTGTATTTTGATAAATATCAGCATGGAAATTCTCAAGGGAAACAAAACGGGAAATGGTTAGTTGTGTCAAGCGAGGTCCATGGACACATTCCAAAGTGCCATGGTCTAAATCCAGATGAACTTTTCAATTCTCCCAGGGTTGTAGTTTTATTCTGGTTTTGGGAAGAGAAAACCAGAAAGCATAGAGCATATGAATAAATAGAGCAAAACTGTTTCTCTGTTCCTTTTCTTACTCCAGGATATGAATTGTAGAGTTTGATATCTTTTTTTTGCTTGAAAATATGCCACAGTGAGCCATCTGAATTTAAATTTTCTTCAGACAAGCTTAAGCAATAAATACGCTGAGTGAACCTTATAAAATGAAATGAAGCTTATGAGCAATCAGTCTAGGTAAGTGATTAGCTCTGCTTGCATCTTCATGTCATGGATTATCCTGTGAGTTAGTTCTGAACCTCGGCTACCCACATTGATTAGAACACAAAAGAGAAGGCAAAATCTTGTTTCATGAAGCCCCTGGAGATAATTAACTTCTACAAGAGTATAGAAAGATCCATTTTATCCATTGTAGGTCACCTTGATAGAACTGTATTTGGCCAGGAGTATTATCAGGACTGATATTATGGCAGCATTTGCAGGCAAGGGTGAAATAATGGTTGTCTGTTATTGAACTCAAAACATCAGACTCAAGAATCAAATAAGCTAAAATCAACTACTGAGCTGAGAAAAGATTACTTACATTAATGATTAGTTAAATTTTTAAGGTATGATTTTCACACAGTGCCTTATGGGAAGCATCATTCTCCTTTTTAGCTTGTGTACACTTTCATCTTCAAATATATGATTCAGGCATTTAGCAGTTGTTAACATATTATTTATTTTGTTTCTTTTGATGCCAATGGGTTCTGGAACTCAATTACATTCCGATCAGAAATGCCAACATGATGAAGTATCTTCCTCTTTTTGCATAAGTAGAAAATATGCTCTTTATTTCTGCTACTACTTAGATTTGGTAATTTTACTTTAGACTGATAGCAATAGAGGATAAAGTGTCTTCTCATTTTAAAGCTAGGAAAACTTCAAATCACTCCTCATCTTTAAACTGTACTGGGGTAATTTAGGCAACTTACTATCTTTAAACCCAAGAGCACTTAGACTTATTTACCACTTCATAGTGCTTTATAGCCCTCTCTAAGTGATTTACAGAGCTGCATATTGCTCCCAACAATTTGGGTCCTCATTTAAAAAATCTTGGAAGGATGGATATCAATATCAAACATATTGTTTCCTGAGAAATAAAATAAAGGGTAAGATATAAAATAATAGAAATGTAAACCTTTATAGTATAAAATATGTAAATAAAAAGCACTGCAGAATTAATTTCTAGAGGCATTTACTGTATGAGAGCAAATTGGTCTGGATAGATTATTTGTAAATGTAGAGATAATGCCAGCCTTTGGCAGATGGATTTTGTCTCAAGACTGCTTTTAAAGGAAACAACAGCTCTTGTCTAGAAGTTAAATTGATTAATGTTTTTAGACATAATTCTCAGTATATATTAAGACGCAGATAATGTAGTGCATTTTTCATAAGTGCCTCTTTTAAATATTTAAAAATACTGAGATATTGTCAAGGGTTGTTGGCAGGAATTTTGTTTCAGAGCACACACAACAGTCAAAGATATTAAGCAGTAACTCCCCTTTTAGAAATATTCTTGGTTTCCAGAAATTTCAGCTATTTATAAATGTCAAAGTTCTTTTTTTTTCTTTCTAACATGATTATATTAAATGCTTGGATTGCACTTAAAGAAAATTCAACAGAGAAACTTTCTTTAAAAAAATGACTTTTTCATTGCTAACTTTCCTTGATCAGCAGTAGATAAATGGAGAAATGCCCAACAAGCTCTAATAACTGCATTTATGAATATTTTATTATATTTTTGAATATACTTACAAATATATAGTTTTGCAAAATAGAGGTTATAATTCCAGCAAATTAATATTTGTTATAAGAGTATATCACATTATAATTTATAGGATTAGTTTTTTTATCTCATGCATTCATATAAATAAATCATGTGTTGATTATTTAAATTACACCTAGTACACAGAGTTACCTATCTTGGTAGCTCCTGTACAAATTTTGCAAACTATAACTTCTTAGCTGGAAATTTTGGGAATTATACTCCAATATAGGACTTCAGAATGAAGAAGTCAATATAAAAGCAGTTCCTTAGGTATCCTGCAAAAACCATTATAATGTCATGTGCAACATTATATCTTCCTGCAAATGATGACTTATCCAAATTACATAAATGAATTATGTCCCTTGCCCCTCTGCAAATATCCTCAGCAATATATGAAGATACCTATATACTACTGACAGGGCAAATTTTGGAAAAGATGTGAGATTAGAAACAGCATACCTCGTTTAAATATCCTGACTTGTGCAAAAGCTTCTGTAACAATATCTTGAGTCAGTACAAAAGAGTACAACTATATAGTTTGCACATGGAGAAGTATTGCATGAAAAAATTCGCTTTTTACTGTAACAAAGTCAAATCTTTAGATGGAAGAAGTTTATTGGGAAAAGGGAAAGGCTGTATGTTTTCTTGCTCTGGCATTTTTCTTTTTAAGCCTTAATATTGGGATTCTATTTTTAGAGGATTGGGCAACCATCCTATTACCGTATTTTTTAAAAAGTAATTACTTATATTACATTTCTCTATGTCAAAATATATCTTACTATGTGTTCATTGAATCTGCATCCCCTCCATCATTTTGAACATCTTGAGCTTCATCTTGCAGTATCATCCGGGGGTGGGGGGGTGTAGATATCATTTCTGTAACTCTGCAACTGTAAATGACTGCTCTGTCTGTATACAAGACAAGAGGCACAGTATTCCAGTTGCTTGAGGCAGATACACTGCCATCACTTCCCAACATCTCCGCCACTTTGAAGGAGAAAATTGTGTCCTTGGGGTTTTTTGTTTGTTTATTTTTTAATGTATTTTCTACTTTTTAATAACACTGAGTATTATCATATAATCAAAGCTTTAATTCACAGTTCTTTGTAGCATGAGACTTTTCAAGAATTTAGATGAAAAAAAAGTAAATAACAAACCGTTACAATTTACAAATGCTTGTATCTGGGGAATTATGTGAACAAAATTTGTTTTTTAATGGGAAACCAAAATAAACCTAACCCACAGAGTCCTGTGTTTATTGTGACAAGCTTAGAAAAAACTTTCCTAAAACAAATACTGCCCTATGATGATTTTATTCATTTTCCTGCAAAGCAGATCTAATTCCTAGACAGCATTGCAATGTTGAATTTCCCAATATATTTTGTGGACCTTACCACATTTCTAAGAGGTCTGTAAAGGGGGTGTGCATAAGCGCACCCGTGCACCAGCACGCCTACTGTCCCTGTCTTACTGTCTCCAAGTACTGTATAAATTTCCTTCGATCATGTTTTTACTTACACATATTACTGTTATTATGTACATGTTTGACAAATAAATAAATAAATAAATAAATAAATAAATAAATATTCAAAGCACTCCCTCTTAAAGTTGGTGCATGCTTCAAAAATGATTCCAAAGAAGTACATTAACTTTAATGACTGGATTCCCTAAAGCAATGTGATCTCTTTTCACTGTTACTACCATTCAGTATCATATTCAGAAGTGGTATTAAGCCAGTTCTGACAGGTTCAGGAGAACCGGTAGCAATAATTTTGATTGGTTCAGAGAACTGGCAAATACCTCTTCTGATTGGCCGACCACAAAGCCATGTCCAACAAGCCATGCCCACAGAACCATAGTAAAAAAAAAATTGAATCCCACCACTGATCATATTCAAAGGCTCTGCTGAGATGTCATGTTCACTGAGTTTGCCAGAATGACCTGCAAATCAATTCTTCTGTAGTGCATGGTGGAAAGAAAAGTTTTGCAGCATTGCAATCCATTTGGCAATACTTTAACAATTGTTTTAATTCTTAGAAAAAGTGCAAAATTGCCAGGCAAATCCAAATTCCAGAATATGTATTCATTCTAATTTTCTCCTCTTGTTTAGAGAAAATGAAAATGTGTTTATTGAGAACAATGTGCTCAGTCAATGGATAGTTTGAAACAACACTGCACACTAATCAATTGGCATTTTCAATGTTCAGCTATTGCTTAAGACATGCTGATAAACCACAACCAATGAATAGCAGAAAGTTGTCTCTGCAAATTGCACATATATACCTAGGTATATATACAAAAACATGGCTGTGCCAACAAGCTTTGGGCTAATAAGTCCATTGAGGGGATGGGCTAATATTTTTAAATATTTTTAGTATTTTTTAACATTATAAATTTTAAATTGTAGTATTAATATTGTATGGTTTTTTAGTATTAATATGATTATGTCTTTATCTGTTGTAAGCCGCCCTGAGTCCCATTGGGAGTAGGGCGGCATAGAAATTTAACTAATAAATAAATAAATATATAAATAAATATATAAAGAACAATATGATGAAAGCATTCAATGGTCTGCAGATAAATAGGAAAAAAGTGGAAAGTCTGATCATGTGGCAAACTTCCAGACTTTAGAAGGGAAATGTGATTGGCCTAATGTTTAGCAACTCCCTAAGAATTTTATTCTAAGTCTTATTCAGCAGACTAAACAAGTAATTTCCCATCAACACACTGGATTAACTGTATGGTTTGCATGTATGTTTTGCATCTTAAAAAGACAGCAAGCTCCAGAATAATAGGACAGCAACTTTAAGCTAATACTTTCAGTTAATAACAGCAATTGGGACCAGGTTTTCTGTTGCTGGTTGTAAAGTAGGAAGTCATGTGACCACTCCACTTAACAGCAGCATTTGGTAGCTCTCATTGTTAAGTGAATCCGGCATCAACATTAAGCTCAATGTCACCTGGTCACCATTTTTACCTCCTGTTGACTTTCCCATTGATTTTGCTTGTTGGAAGCTGGCAGTGAAGTTAGACTTCATAACTAAGAGGCAAATATCCTGATTGTGATCATGTGATAGCAGGATGCTGTGGCATCATAATTGTGAGCCAGTCACCAAGCACCCAGGTTGCAATCCTGTGATCATGGTGATCCAGTGATGGCTGGAACTTTAAGTACTGATCGTAAGTGCCAGTTGTTCAGCACCAGTATAAGTTTGAACAGTCACTGAAAAAGTGGTCATTAAGCAAGGACTAATTGTATTGATCTATCTTATCTTGTAATTTCACATTTTACTTTATGAGCATGTGGTGACATGTAAGATTTTGGCTGTGTTTATACCAAGAGCAAAATTTTTAGGTATCAAAGCATACATTCAGCAAAGTATTTCAAAGAGCTAACAGGTGCTTACCCACTTCTTTATAAATGGATGAATGCTGCTGAAAGGTGCCATAGTTAAATACAGAGACACTAACTAACATCATATTGTTCCATGGATAACAAATTTGAAAAATGTGATCTATCAACAACTCTCTTAGCTAACTCCCCAGCTTGTTTTCTGCCATTCTTTGTCTGCTTCTGGCCACAGTCTTTTCCCCCTAATGTATCAGTGGTGGTTCTCCATGGATCATTTTTAAAAGTTGCTGAGCCTAGTACTACCCATCTCCTGGTCTTCAGCCCCACCCCCAAAAATCACTTGATGTCTTTAAAGTGCTCACTCATAAGGAAATGTTGGGATTTTAACATTTTTTTAAAATTGTCTTTCAAAAAAGACCAATGTATATAGCACAATAAAAACTTTGACAGGGAATGTAAGCCATTTCCCATTTATGTGGATAAGAGGATTTTTATTGCATGGTCTGAGGCAATTTGGGAAAAAGTAGAAAAGAAAATTCTGAGGCCAGGATTGGAAAATGGAAGTTGTAGCTGTGCCTTTATTCTAATAGGCGATAGTTTCAATTCAGTATGCAATTTGCCTCTCCCTCCACATCTCTTTTGGTGCTTCTGAAATTTCTCTAGAATAATATTCTAATCTAGTGCGGCACTTTTAAGATTACAATACAAAGTCACGGGTTGAAACATTTTTGTTTAGGGGCAGTTGAGTGAAGATTTGAGGGTTATTGTATCCTTTGGGGAACAACAGAAATATTTAGGGACTTTGAAGCCACATAAAAATATGGATTTGGGCTGTTAAAACGTATTTTAACCATGTTAATTTTTAGATTAGCTCTGGCCTGCTTTATGTTATTTCATTGGTTTTAAATTGCTGAATCAACTTATTTCTGATTCTGTTTTCATTTATTGAAACTGCAGCAAAGCTAGTGGTTTTTACTGAACTCCTAGAAAAAAATTTGTTTTAGGAGAAACTCTTTGACTCTTTCTCTAAAGCTAGCTTTCTCTGTCTGTCACTTTCATAGAATTTCTGCTGATTGTTCCTGCTACTTGTCTCTGCTTGTAGGCATTTGTTAGATGTTACTTTCCACCTCACCCAATTCAGAGACTGTAGCAACATGCAACCATCATGATAGATGTAAGAAAAAATCTGATTCTGAATGTAGTATGGTATACTACCTTTTCGCCTTGAGAATTCTCAGAAGATTTTAAAGGTAATGTAGGAATTACAGCAGAGTGTCTGCATAATATTTTGAAAATATCACTGTTTTATGTTTCATAATTACCCCTCACATCGTACTTCATTATTACTACCGGTACCTCCCAATATTTATTTATTTGCAAACCACCATACAACTGCACACAAATACATGCAATCAGAAATACAAACTGGAACACAGCAATTTATTTTGTGCAGAGTGGAGTTGAAGATGTTCCATTACTTTATGATCAACGGTAACTCAGGTGACAATATATTAACTAAGTTCTAGTCTTAGTACAGTAAACTTTTGTTGGTGAGCTGAATAGAAAGAAGGTGAATGTTCATTGATTCATGTTCTCCATGTTGTTTGTGTTCCAAGATTACCAGAAATGAGGATAATGAAAAGCACTTCCACACCGCCAGCAATAAGGATGTATATATTTTTTATTTTCAGTCAATAAATATCCAATCTGATTGGTTATTTAGTGCAACAGTATGTAGAATGTCAATTTCTTTGAGCTTGATGCTGTAGAGGGAGATGAGGGAATCAACTTTCCCAATATTGCAGAATCCGTAAAAATAATCTCCCAGTTAGGGTGGTGGGGTGGGGGAGGGACCATTTGCAATGTGGTCCTAAGATTTATGTATATTTATAATGTATATATAATGATGCAGTGGCTCAGTGGGTAAGACGCTGAGCTTGTCGATCAGAAAGGTCGACAGTTTGGTGGTTCGAATCCCGAGTGCT
>JANHFQ010008665.1:1984-12047 GCA_032468035.1 Aparallactus werneri | reverse complement strand
CGCCCACAGAGTAGGTGCCTCGTGATTTTTTTCATGAAACAAGTGTGCCTTTGCCCAAAAAAGGTTGAAAAACACTGTCCTAGGTTATACATTCATAAATAGAAAAAGCAAAAAAAAAAACCACCTTTTTTTTAGGTAGTTGATTTTAAGTCTTCACTGAAAGGGAGGAAAATGTTGCATTTCTATATAACTAGAATATTATATTCTTTTAAAAACGGTAACTAAAATAAACTAAAATATAGATATGAATTGTTAACCAAATATGAATTTCAACATTAACAAAAAGCAGGGTTCCAGAATACATTGTCCTTACCTGAACTACAGAGATATACTGTATAGTTCCTCCTTCTTATATTCTCTTCTCTGCTGCTTTTCCAGTCTGCTTCTATAGATTGAAACAACAGCATTGAAAAGGTTTACACAAAACTAATATAACAATCTGAGCAGGTTATTACTTGTAAGCTTCTTTTAAGTCCAGTCCCCCCTTATATGGTTGTTTCTATCTCCATTCTTGCTTGAGGTTTGACAGCATGTTTCTTAAGCTGCCCCAGAATGGATTGGGTAGAGGGTTAAAAAAGAAAATACGGTAGCTCTTTCTTTCCTGAGGTGATATCACTAACCTTCTTTTATGGGAGACTTAAAGAAACTTCATTTCTTTTTTCACCTTCTTAATCACTTCTCTGTTTTCAGTGGCATTTTGCCACAACTAGCCATACCACCTCCCCAACCGATACAGGGAAAGAAAGTTCTCCTTATCTGTCTAAGTAAAGCTAGTAGTTCTAGCCAGATTGCTCTGAGGTCTGGTCAAAGAAAAAAGAAATGTTTTATGTAAATTGGCCAAGGTGACTAAGAGTTTAAGAGGCTAATTTTGAAAAAACAGATTAAACATTTAGCAAAATTAGATAATGGGAATGAAAAGCAACAATATTAACAATATTAATATTGGCATTCAGAGTTGAGTTGATTTGATTTTGACAGCAGTTCCAGTGATAATACTGTAATTTTCAAGTCATGAAATCAGGAAGGCAATTTAGGTCCTGCCCAAGACTTTTTGTATCCTGAGGCTGAGCAATTTATAGTAAAATAATCTCCTTCAAGTTCAGCTTGATCTTACTAACATCATCTTTTCTGCTGCCATATGAATGTATGGATTCTTCCTGGATGTCTTTTTACTTCCCAATCTGCCCTACAGACTGGTATTTTCTGGTGATTTCCCATGCAAATAGCAAGCTGAATATTACTCAAACCTTCATAATGACTCAGTATATCAACAATTACTTTGATACATAGAAAAGAAAGTTTACAAACATGTGCATGTTTGCCTCATAGTGAAAATTCAGCACTAACGATAAACTAACATTACTTCCCACCCAAAAAACATTTAATTCTGCCTTACAGTATCTGGTATTATCCACATGCAGAGACTGTATCCCTTTTTATTTCTGTATTTTTTTATTTTAAAAGTCCCTATATGCTGACATTCTAAAAAGACAGAACCCCTCCCAAGAAGTCCCAGTACCTTGTAGGGTAACAAAAGAAATGTACCAAAAAACAGTTAAAAAAAAAAAGTAAAACAAGCAAGCAAACAAAAAAACCCTAATTCCATATAAACCAGCCAAGCCTTTTATTGTAAAAGAGCATCCAGTACTGACTAGTTTAAAAACAAAAGCAAGGCATACATAACACTGTCCTTCATAACGCAATTAAACTTTTAATTGAAATTACCTTGGTTAACCTTTTCAAATGCTGCACCAAATATCTAGTTATCCAGAAAAAGGACAGATGTAAGCAGAATCCATTACTGCTGGCATACTATAACATGACTGTAAATGTAAGCATTTGCTGTGGATATCAAAGACTATTGAAAAGTTTTAACTAATGCAGCGTGTCTCAAAATAATTTGCTTTCTTTGCAACACAGATGTCCCCATAAAAGAGATGAACTATACTATGCTACACTACCCATGGTTTTCAAGCACTGTGGTGCGTGTCCTGGAATAAACCCAACTTTCCTCAAATCAAATTTGTTTAAAAATTTCCTGAGTTCACATGAAACATTTTGGAAATGTTATTGCAGTTACGTGCCATTAACATACTCTTGGATTTCTTTTGTTCTTTTACTCTTTACCATAATTAAGGTGTCATGGATATTCTACTTGTCTGGGCTCTTTTCCACCTAGTTCTCCAAATGTACTCTAATATTAACCATATTGTTCCCATTTCATTTGTTGCCTGGTCTTGCCTGCTTTTTAAATATTGCCTGTTATATATTTAAACTGCAAAGTATCCAAAGTAAGTTTTTGTGGTGGATGATCAAATAAATATTTAAAGTATTTATTTAAAGCATAAGCAGTAGCAGTAACAGAAAATAAATAGCACAGTACACATATGAAGAGATAAATATACAGAAGCTGCCATTTAATGGAATGAGAGCCCTTAAAATAATGATAATAATAATGATAATAATGATAATAATGATGATAATAATGATAATTTATTACAACTCAAAGTTCATAAAAATAGCACCATTGGCACATTACACATGACATCCATAGAAAAACCAGTACAAATGTCACCATTTGTTAGGCCCAGCTGGTCTCTCCTTACGATTCTTGAAAGTCATCACTGATGCAAGAAATTTTGCCACTGTGGATGTAATTATGGGATCCTGGAATAAAAATCTAATAAGAATTTTCTCAGGCAATCTGGGGTATCTATGGCATATGGGGAGAATGAGGTCCTGTCTTAGGTCCCAATAATAGGACCATATAAGGATAATGTGGACTAACATTTCCGGGGAATGGTCATCACATAAACAATACGGGGGAGTAGAACCTCCCAAAAATCTACTATCTAAGACTCTCAAGGGAATCACGTTAAAACGGGCCTTTAAAGATGCCAATCTATGTTTAATAAAAGGTAGAGACGTGAAGTAATCGGGAGGGTGTGCCAAGGGGACAACACCAAGAGAAAATGAGGAGCATAGCCCAGAACCAAGTGCCAGGTTATGTTGTTTTTCAATATAACCTAAATGCTGAAATATTAGCAATTTGGCAGCATCAAAACCACGAGTGAGTGCTTCAGTGGGAGAAATACCTATATTAACGAGTTTTACGTGTATGTTATGGGCCCATGGGCTGGAAAATTCATCCCGCCATAAACATTGTCCTAAATAATAGTCAGGGAGTCTAGCCCACAAGGTCAGCCAATAGCCAATTGCATGTTTTCACAGGACGGTAGCTAAGGATGTTATACCTAATTCCAGGTGGATTGTAGCATTACTCACACAGGTAGGAACTCTCATTAGGCGGTGTAAAAACTGGCCTTGGGTCGATTCGAGTTGAGAGATATTAGTTTGGGCCCAGAGAAGTGCACCATAGGAGACGGCCGATATCACCTTTGCCCTATATACTTTTAATGCCGAGGGAATGTGGTGGGCTCCTTCCATATGAAAGAAGCAGAGGAGAGCTTACATAAATACCTTGGCCTTGCTAAGGAAGTGCTGGACCTGCGAGGACCACTTGGCATTGGACTGGAATAAAATGTCTAGATATTGGAACCTGTGGACTTGTTCCACTGGTGTATCATCAAGCTTCCATAGGTACATTTTCCTGCTTCTTGAAAAAATCATAATCATGGGTTTGGTGTAATTAATAGAGAATTGGTTAACACGGCAATAGGTGGAAAGAATCTTTAGGGCCCTAAGTAGACCAACCCAGGAGACTGAAAGAATATCTGCATCATCAGCATAAAGCAAAAGAGGACACCTGTAGACAGCTAATCTCGGGGCATGGATGTAACCTAAGTGTTCAACTAATGACCTCCTCAAATCACAAATGTATAGGTTAAAAAGGAGGGGGCAAGTATACACCCCTGCCTAACCTCCTCGTTGATGGGAATAGCATTGGAGAGGTCCCCCTCTGGAGTAAGACACACTTTTGTCTCCATTCCCTCATGCAATTGGGAAATGAGCCAGAATAATCTTTTATCAATACTCCAGGCAGAAAGTTTACCCCAGAAGATGCCTCTAGGGATGCTATCAAAAGCGCCTTTAGATCTATAAAGGCTACACAAAGGTGGCCTTTCCTGGGAGTAGAATATTTTAGAGCTAGATGATGTAGAATCAGGGCATGGTCAGTAGTAGAATGGTTTACTCTGAACCCAGCCTGCTCATGGCTGAGCAGGTCCGCCTCCTCAGCCCATCATTCCAATTTAGACAGTAGGAACCAGGCATAAAGTTTCCCTAGCTAGCTTCTGATGTTTCAGAAGCTAGCTGGGTTAGAAATAGGACCTTTCTTATGTATTGGAATAATTATGGTGGCTTTCCAGGCCTTAAGGATAATGCCTGTTTTGTAAATTGCATCAAATACCCCAGTAAGGACTATAATCACCTGTCCCTGTGGGCTTGGATAGCCTCAGCAGGGATAAGATCAGGCCCTGGGGCCTTGCCAGGTTTAAGTTGCCTGATTAAATTTTTAATTGTAGAGGGATTCATAGATGGCCATGTGGGGAGTTGCTCATGAGAAGAGTCTAACATCGTGAAGGATGGCAAGTCTGAGTCATAGAAGACTTTATGTAAGAAAAGTTCCCATACAGGGGCCAATATTGCATAGATGGGACTACAGGTTGGCCTTCTGTTTAACAGTCTCCAGAAATCATGAGGATTGTGGGACTGAGCGGCCTCGAGTAAAACACCCCAGTGTTGTCTTTGCCAGTTTTGTTTAGATCTTAAGAGGGTGAGCTTGAAAGTAGGCGGGGTGGGGGTCTTAATAATTTAGATTCTTTATGGGCAATGTATAGGGATCTTAGACGGTTCCTAGCTTGCTTACACTGATAATTGAACCATGGGTCAGGGCCTTTTTCTGCGCCTCCACATTGGTCACAGCCTGCATCGTCTGCCTTGTGGCCTCCTTCTGCTCCTTCAGGTGCCAGATGTTGTTCAACAGCTCTGAGCCCTTCTTCTCGTAGGCGGAGATCTTGTGCTGGAGGGCAGACACCTTCCCTTCTGAACTCTGCAGCTAATCTTCCAGATGTTGCTAGTGTTGGGTAAGGATCTTGTTCTGCTCCTGAGTGTTGGCCAAAGCCTGCAGCGTCTGCCTTGTGATCTCCTTCTACTTTTCCAGGTGCTGCGTTTCCATGTTGGCCAAAGTCTGCAGTGCCTTCTTTGCCACCTCCTTCTGCTCCTCCAGGTGCCAGATCTTGTGCAGCAGCTCGGAGATCTGCTTCTTGTATGCAGCGATCTTATGCCAGAGGGCAGACATTTCCCCCTTCGAACTCTGCATCTGCTCTTCCAGATGTTGCCAGTGCTGGGTCAGGGCCTTTTTCTGCGCCTCCACGTTGGTCACAGCCTGCAGCGTCTGCCTTGTGGCCTCCTTCTGCTCCTCCAGGTGCCAGATCTTGTGCAGCAACTCCGAGTCCTGCTTCTCGTAGGCAGCGATCTTATGCCGGAGGGCAGACATCTCCCCCTCCAAACTCTGCAGTTGCTCTTCCAGATATTGCCAGTGCTGGGTCAAGGCCTTGTTCTGCGCTTCCATATTGGCCAAAATCTGCAGTGCATTCTTTGCCACCTCCTTCTGCTCCTCCAGGTGCCAGATCTTGTGCAGCAGCTCTGGTATCTGCTTCTCGTAGGTAGCGATCTTATGCTGGAGGACAGACATCTCTCCCTCCAAACTCTGCATCTGCTCTTCCACATGTGCTAATATCAGATACTCTTTTCCTGCATAGTTGAACAAGTCCATATTGACAATCTGCCATGGCCATGATGGTATCTCATGTGACATCATGATTTCTTTTTGTTGTAAATGTGCATAATCTTTGCAAGTGGAACAATTGCTAACAAAGTCCTTGATTTTGCCTTGCATATGAGGTCAGTAAATAGTGTCACTGGCTTGTCTATAGCATGCCTCTCCACCAATATGGCTTGAATGTATGTGCGATAACATCTCCACTCTCAATGAGCTTGGCACTATGACCCTTGTATCCTTGTACAAGATACCATTTTGTATGCTGACCTCATCTCTAAAGGACCAATATTCCCCCACTATTGCAGGAACTGCCTCCTTCTCATCTGTCCACCCACTCAGAATAGCCTTCAATGCCTTTGAGGCGACATCAGTGTCTGTGTGTTGTCTAAGCTGACATAGCTGCCAATTTGTAACATTAAGATAGTCTGCTTGATTAATTTTGGCAAAGAAGGTTTGTTCCTGTCACAACCAACAAACCGTCTGCTGCTCGTATTCTCCTCCCAATGCCATCTGATGTAATGTAGCCCTGCTCAGGGTATCACTGATATTCGTTTCACATCCTGGTTTGTAAACAATGTTAAGGTTGTAGTGCTGTGTCAGAGTTTAGATGGATGGAACGAAGGATAGCTTGACACTAAGACACATTAGGCCCAAATGGTAATAATAAGCATATTTATTTAGGTTAAGTTAGTAGTTGTATCTGGAAAAACAAGTGAGATGGGGGTGGAAAGCACCCCTTTATATACATAGCATAAGCCACACCTCTTGAGGAGTGGCTGACTTATTGATGACTATTTATTTTAACCCTGTCCTGGCATTTCATCCTGACATGCTGTAAGCTAAGCATCATGCTTTGCAAGCACTTGGGAGCACAGAAAAGGGGCTTCTTGAATATGGCTATTAATGGCTTGTGATCAGTTTCAGCTGTGATTGTATCCCCACCATGAAGATAATGATGGAAACGCTGGCATGCAAATACAATACTTAAGCATTCTTTTTCAATTTGAGTGTAATTTAACTCAGGAGATGAGAAAGCCCTAGATGCATATGCAACCGGCTAACTTTCTTACAACAGACAACATCCTAGGCCATTTTTGCTTGAGTCGCTTTGAATAATAACTGTCTTTGTGACATCATAATATTTTAACACTGGGAGAGTAGTGAACAAACATTTTATCTCTTGTACTGCCTGGTCATGTTGGAAAGCCAGTGCCAAGCTGCATCTTTGTCCAAAAGGCATCTCAGTGGCTGACACATAACAGGCAGGTACGGCAGAAATTTTGCTAAGTCTGTGACAAAACCAATAAATCTCTGTACCGATTTGGCATTAGTAGGCGGTGGCAAGTCCACAATGGTTCTGATCTTGTCTGGGTCTGCTTTTAAGCCTTGCAAGGACAAAATATGCCCATAAAAGTGGACTTCTTGCACCTTAAAGTGCAACTTCTTTACACTAAGCCTCAGCCTCACCTGCCTACACCAATTTAATAGTGCTATTAGCTTCTCATCATTATCATGCTCAGCTTCGTCATCTGTTTCACCACAACCAACTATGAGAATATCATCAGCTATTGGCTCAATTTCACTGAGCCCACTTAATAGTTCATGTTGCTTTCACTGATACACCTCTGGTGCTACAGAAACTCCAAAGTGTAACTTGAGCCATCTCTTTCTGCTGCACAGAGTCCAGAACGTGGTCATATACCTGCTCTTTTTATCCAGTTTACAATGTAAAAAGGCATCTCTGGTGTCAACAAGCATAAAAACCCCGTGCTTTAGGTAACTTGTGCAAAACATCATCTAATGTTGGCATTAAGTAATGTGTCTGTTTCAGGGCCATAGTCAAAAACTTAGGATCAATGCAAATTCTGATCTTCTCCAGCCTCCTGATAACAATCATGTTACTTATCCAATCCATAGGCTCAGATATGAAATAATATGTCCTTCCACTTCATATTTTTCCAGTTGTGCTTAATAGCTATAGGCACATTATGTGGAACACTTTGTACTGGAGGAATGGTCAGGTCAAGTTTAAAATGAACCTCTCCTGGAACAGATGCTATGGGACCCTCAAACACCTCCTTGTAAACTTGGAGGATTTGTTGTTTTATCAGTGGCCTCTCCAGGGATGAATTGCAACGTTGTGTAACTCCGTTGGAATGATGAACTGCATCAACCCCAAGCACTCACATGTTGATTCTGACAATAGAGGTTTCTGATCAACTTCCACAATCTTGAATTAAGTTTGTAAGTACCTCCACGTATGCTGCACTCTGTTTGAAATAGGCCCAATTAATCCATTAGTTCCCCAGAATATAACTTCAGTTTAGTGCTGCTAGGCCGAAGAGGTGCCTCATGTGCCAATTTCATTTTGTCCTTTAGACTCATAACATCACATGTTGCACCTGAGTCCAGCTGGCAGGGCTGAATTATGCTGTTAAATCTAAGATTTAAAAATCATTTTTTGCCCTTAGAGTGTACTGTGCCAATGCATTCTTTCATATAAATCTCATCAGTGGTAAACAAGGATGCATCCTCTGAGTCCAACATTTGCTCAATTGTGTGCAGCTTCCTAACTTCCATTTTATGTGACACACACACTCCTGCAAAGTGATTTGGCCTCCCATACACTCTGCATGTTTTTACATATGCAGGACATAACTCTCTCATGTGCGTGCACATTTCCGCAGTACTTAACATGAAACAGTGTGATTTCCAGATGAGTTGTAGAGCTGGGTTTTATATTGACGCTTTTGGTAGTAATTCATCCTAGTTAGCTGTTGTTTGGAAGCTGCTTTAACGCAATCAGTCTGTTTATCCCGTTCTAATGCTCTCAACCATTTATCTGTGAGTTCTGCTGTCTGGCATATTTCAATTGCTGCTTGTAGGTTTAAGCTTTGTTACCCCAAAAGGCGGTGGTATGTGCTTTCCCTGGCAATGCCTAAAACTATTTTATCCCGAATAAGTTCATCTGTCAAGGAACCATAGTCACAGCTTGCAGCTCTTTCCCTTAACCGTGTGATGAATTTATCTATTGCTTCTCCTTCTTCCTGTTTACAAATGCCAAAGATATATCTTTCATATATGAAATTTTTATGAGGTCTAAAAAAGACTTCCTTTTTTTAAAGAATGAATTTTATTAATTAAAAAAGAAAAATAAGAAGACAAACAATACATAAAACATAAAACATAAAATAAGTTTAACAATGAGCATTATTGATCTTTGGTAAATGTTATTCAATTTTGATATAATCACGTTACATTTGTTTTTCCCTTTACATATATGTATGTTCTATTTACATGCATTTATATATTATTTACTCCATGTTTATCCATTGTTGAACTATTAATTCCAAGAGGATCGCATATAGACTTTATATAGGATGGAAACAGAAAAAAAAACAACACTTAACCTGATATTGATAACTGTCAGTGAAATTTTCCAAAATGCAGGATTGTAGCAATGCCCCAGAATATTTGCAAGTTAATGTAACAGTCTCTTCACAATAATAAAAGATCTATAAATTATCAAAACAAAAAAATAGATGCATGCTGCCTGTCAAAGACAAGTTTCCTATCTCTTACACTGAAAAAGATCAAAGAATTGGTCAAGAATTTTGCCACTTATATAAATATTTCGTTTGAAATTAGAGTGTGCATTCGATTTTTGTGATATAACTTTAATCCCCATTGTAATAGATACTATTAATCACAGCACTTAATTCTCATTTTCCTGATTCACTTTTTCCACTTAAGACTTCAGGGACAGAAATCTGATCTATTACTTAAAACAATAAGAATTACAGAATGACTTTTCACTTTAATTCATATAGAAAATGCTCAAACCCTTCCATAAGCAAAATCAGTAGGGCTTCTGGTTTGTGTTGGCTTCTCGGTAGCAGCTTTTTTAAAGAGCTGCTAGTCAGCTGTTCCTGTAAAAAACCCCAAACGGCGAAAATCGACCGTTTTGGGCTTTGAAAAGCTTCTCCCGGGCATAGGGGGAAGCCTAGAGTGAGGGGATGTGAACGGAGCCCCGGAAGACCCCTGATTTTTTAGAATCGGGGATCGGATCCAAAGGGCTCTTCTTGAGACGTCTCCCTCTTCTCCGGAGCAGAAGATTCGTCTGCTTTATGCAGAACAAGAAGAGCTGACCACCTCAGAGGACTTCTGTTTAACATCAAAGAAAGAATACCTGACTGATTGGAACGTGGAGACTGATAGTTAAGAGCAAGTATTGTTTTTACTCGGAAAACATTTGTTATGCTAAAAAGACTGCTACTTGTTCCCTTTGACTTTGAAAGTTTATAAAGAAAGGAACGATGG
>JANHFQ010008654.1:135200-147382 GCA_032468035.1 Aparallactus werneri | reverse complement strand
GTGGTATTTTCCAGTTCTCAAAATTATCACTACCAGTTCTATGGAACCTGTCGGAATAGGCTGAATCCCACCACTGAGTAAATATAGTATAATACAATGATATTCTGGCTTAAGAGCAAATAGGAAAGCATGAAAATTGGTTTGTGTGAAAATGCATATCCCCCGCAAGTAACTGTTCAGTTTTGGGAGATGGGGGTGAAGTTAGAGACTGGAATGGTAGCAGACATTACCATCCTAATACAGATTTGATGTAAGGATTTAAATGCTCATACTGGAGCCAGCATGTGATTTGCAACAAGCAAAGATATTGAGAATCTGACATGTTTTCTTTTATGCATGACTTAAAATATAAAGCTATGAATCTTTATATATCATTTGTTGATATTTCTTCTGTTTTTGAGCTGATAAATAGCGCTAGATTATGGGAAAAGTTGTTAGGCAGAGATATTGATAGGTATCTTTTGGCTTTTGAGTAGGAAGAAATGATGCATTTCTATGATGAATGCAGAAAGGGCTTACTTAACTATAACCCACCTGCATTAAACTCATTAAGGTACAGTCTTAATGCAAACCATGTTGAATTTAACAGAACTCTAAATTTTGTATTAAATATAGAATATTGGCAAGCATTTTTGAAAATGCTTGCCAATTCTAATAAGAACTTTTGCTCTGTGTTGTTTTATTATTGTTTAATATTGTTTTATTTCAAGTCAATAGAAATAAGATCAAGAATGGGGAAGTCATCAGCCTGAAATACCAAATGTAATGGTCAGAATATACACTAAAGATGAACAAAGATGGTGACCTAAAAAAGCATCTTGAGTTCCAATAGTTTTATTTACAAGTACAGTTTTAAGTAGAAATTTCAGTAATAAAGTTTGTAATTATTATATTTACAATTGGTACAACATAAGGTTCTTACTATGCAGAAGCAAACACTAAAGGTTTCCAGCATAAAGAATTCCCATCAGAATTATACACGGAATGATTTTGCAAATGTCACCAAGCAATGTGCATAAGACTTCCTACTATCAGATTAAGTTATGAAAAAATATCCATGATGAAAGATAAATGTATTTATTTATTTATTTATTTATTTATTTATTTATTTATTTATTTATTTATTCTGTTTCCTGCTGTTATGCTCAGAAGAATGATACTGGTCAATAAAGTATTTGTTCAGTCATCAAAAGTATCAATAATATACTCAAAATAAATATGACTATAATTTTGGAATACAGCAGAATTTCCTGAAAGAATAGAACATTTTATATTGTCTACTGAAATAAAATAGCTATATGCAATTTCTGATTTTTTAAAAAGAAAATTAACCAGGACTTTCCTGGAAGTTAACAAGATGTAACTTACTAGAAGTAACTAGAAAAAGTTACATTTGTTTTCCTGAATCTATTGCTTGTGGATGCAAGATGTTTCAGTATATTAATAAAATACATGTAACTTTTTTGTGAAATAAATATAACATATTTATGACATTTATTGAATCTGGGTGATGGATAAATCTGTATATATAAAACAGAGCATGGTGGGAGTGATATGTGGGTGTGTTTGTATGTATGTCCATTATAAGCTCTTCCAGAGCTGTACCAATCTGAACCAAACTTTCCACGTGGCTACCTTGCCCTCTGGAGACAAACTGTTGTGACTCAGCAGCAGCAGCACTTGGCAGATCTGGCAGCTGAGTCCGATTCGGACATAGGAGTGGAGTCTGAGGGAGAGAAGGACTCTGCTGCTGACAGTGTGCCAGAGGCTGCTGACAATGTGCCAGAGGCTGGCCCCTCTACTTGCTGCCAGCAGGCCTCGTCTGCCGAGAGCAGTGAGGATGAGGCCATGCTAGATGCCAGAACCAGGAGACATTTAAAGAGGCAGTTGGAACGAGGCAGAAGGGTGAGCCGAGCTACAGCTGGCCAGTGATGGGCCACACCCCTGAGGACTTAAAAGGGGTGTGGCTGGGTTGTTAGCTCATGGAGGACAACCGTTGAAATCATTGGAAGTGGGTTTTTGTCGGAGTCTTGTTTGTACCATGTTTTGTGTTGCATTTGGATTTTCAGGACTTGGCAAGTATTCTTATCTAACTTGCAAAATACCTTGAAAAACCTGGTTTAAATTGCTTTAAAACTAAGAACTGTTTGGAGTCCAAGCTTGTGACGAAGGTGGGGGTTTGCTAGTCTGGGCCACAGCACACAGGGTGCCACAGTGACCAGCACGTTGGTGTCTTACACCCTCATAGGCCCAGGCCTATGTTCTTGTATCTTCAAGAACTCTTGCCTCAGAGCTAAAGCATGGCGAGGAGGGTCTAAGACATTAAGCCACAGAGTCAGGCCACAGCGGGGAGAAGGAGTCTAAGAAGACAGGACATCGAAAATCACTTCAGAATGCACACAGGTGTGTGGAGAAGGTGTATGCATGAATTTTCAGTATAAAAGTTGTAGACACAGAAGATTTAACTGCTTTCTAATTTATTTGCAAGCTGTGAGCCCACAATCTTTGTCAAGAAACATATTCCATTGTTA
This sequence comes from Aparallactus werneri, assembly GCA_032468035.1. Classification (NCBI taxonomy): domain Eukaryota; kingdom Metazoa; phylum Chordata; class Lepidosauria; order Squamata; family Lamprophiidae; genus Aparallactus; species Aparallactus werneri. The sequence goes on along the minus strand of JANHFQ010008654.1, from coordinate 144,851 downwards.
ACTGTATGAATGGACTTTGCTGTGAATGTGACTCATTCAAAGAGGAAGTCATGTGTGTGTGTGTGGAGGGGGGAATTTGGATAAAGTTAGAGAAAAAAAATAGCAGCAGCTGCAAATTTAACATGTATAAAATATGACTAAAGATAGCTGGGCTTGGAAAAAAAAGGGGGGGACATGCATAAAGAAATGATGCAATCTTTTTACCCATTGGGATTATAGGATTCATTATGCAATTTGTAATTTTTAGGCTTGTTTAGTGATGAGGGAGAAACAATTTAGCAATGTAATCATTAATCTGATTTCTTTCCTGATTTCTTTCTCTTCCCCAATTATAACTTTACTTTGACTTTTCACTTCACAACAACAAAATAGTTGTGTCTATTTCTCTCTTCTCAGTAAGACACAGCATTTTGCCATGAATTTATCTCATCCATTTTCCATAGAACTTTTCTCATTTCCTTTCCTTGAAAAACACTTGCTATTGCCTTTCCACTGATTGTATTAAATATATATTACATCCTTGCTTTGGGGATTTGGGCAGAAATGATTAGAACCACATAAAGTAATGTTAAGTACCTAACTCAAATAATATCAGTGCCCTTTGTTCTAGATACTATTATGCTTCTGTTACATGAGTATGTTGTACATTTTAATCAGAGGATAATAGAATGTGGTATACAGTACATACAATGCATAGCAAATGTTTGCAAATGTTGGACCTGGATGAAAATTACAACAAGGATCTCCCAATGAGAGCGCACTAGCCTGAACCATTGCATCCCTGCAAAAGTGTTCCAACGGAAAAAATTACCTGACTCCTCATTGGAAGGGTCTGTTCCAGATCTTCTTGACCACCAATACAGCTGTGAAGTGTCAGGATTTGGCTTTCTGGATACACGCATCACACTGTAAGAAGGTACCAACCCAGATGAGGAAAACACTCAGCTCAGGTCACCTGACTGCTACAAGGCAAAGATTGAAGCTTTGCCCAACAAGGAAGCAAGTGCTGGTAATCTCTGCTTCCCGTCCCTCCATGCAATCTTTGATCAAGACATCAATATCAAATCAATTCATCTTTACTTGCAATCACCAGTGATAAAAGAACTGTTTCATGGAAGCCTAGCGATGACTGCAAAAAACAGCCTGCATTATGCATCTTATGCCTGCAGTTTGGACCAGCACTGCATTGCTCCTCTTCAGTTCCTTGCTGTATTTAGGGTTGCACATCCCACCATTCAAATGGTTCAGCCTGTCTATCCCCTCTTATCACTTGCCTAGCTGAAATGCCTTTTAATGAAAGTAGCTGTCCTCTTTCATTTTAAATGAAGGACGTTGAAAATACTTCCATAATTGATGTACAGTAGCTTATGTGTAGATATTGCTTCCATTTTGTGTTGTTCTTACGAACAAGAAGTGGCAACTGTGAGAAACAAAAATATAGGCTATTGATCTATCAAATTCAATAAGGCCTTTGGATGATAGCAGGTCCCAGAATAAAGAGTCATGAACCAAAGTTTTAGATAGGATGATTTCAAAATGTACCAGAACTCTTTGTAATCCTGCTGAGCTAATTGTGAAACATGATTTTGCAAAGTATGTAGCTTTATAAATATATTTGGACATAGAAGGACAAAACCACAAGAAATAAGGAACTGAAGTAGAACTGGTGGATAGAGGTTTGAGATGTACATGGGTACTATATATGTAGAAACTGTCAGTAAGAAAGAACAAGGAAGTAAGTTGTGAAATGAGTGCAGAAAAGTATTTAAAAATGTCTTGGGATGAGTTCGGGGTTACTGATGGTAGCTATTGAATTGAATTGAATTTATTGAATTTATACCCCGCCCTCTCCGAAGACTCGGGGCGGCTTACTGGGTTACATAAAAACATCAATAATATATACATTTTAAAACCAGATTAAATAAAGCCCTGTATTTTAATTTAAAAACCCCTAAGCCAACCCCTAAGCCCTATTCCTTGTTTGACCCAGCTATCATCTCTGGACTCTAATAATGTAATTTTTGTTGTGAAATTGCATTGCTATATTGGCTATTCATGTTCCAAATTGCTGATGAAATAAACCTCTGATTTAAAGTAAGACTTAATTTACTGTGTTGCTGTTTCCTGTTTCTTGGTTGAAATATTTCCCTAACACTTGGTATTTATTGCAATCTTTGATAGAGTTTATCACCCAAAGTCATTTGACTAAGATATCATGAAAATGTTAATAAATAAGATAAATTATGGAATTGAACTGTGTTGGGGAGAGAGAACAAAAAGATATTGGGTTAGGGTTAGGGTTAGGGTTAGGGTTTGTTTCTTAAAATCTTTGTTTCTTAAAATCATATATGAAGCCTAATAAAAAATAAGAATCTATTTTAATTTCCTCACAAATGGATTATAATGCACCACTCAGCAGAAAATAAAACTGGACAAATAAAATTTCAATCAATTTTATTTTGTATTTATGGCTTCTCAACAACCAATATAATTATCTGTAAACAACCTACCATACATTAAAATGTTTTGCTGCTAAGCAGACATCAGTAATATGTGCACATGAGTAAAATTTTTGCTTATTCTCAAGTATATTTTAAAAATGAACAAGCAGCAAATAATACTGATTCAATTTAAGTTAAAGCACCAGGCAAACACAGATTTAATTCTAAATACAATATAGGAAGGGATCAAAGTGGATCTATTATCCAATTTGTGTCAGTTTATTTAAATTACAATATATTTTAAAAGATAAACATGTAGCTAATGACTCAAAAAATGTAGTTATGCAGACACAAAAAATGTTATGATCAAGCAAATTCAGAAATCTCAGGCCTCAAAATCGGCAACCTTCTAACCTAAATTTTATGTCCTTTTTCCAGTTGTAAACACTTTTGCTAAACATAAGTATTTCAACATATAGTAATAAGTTTTTGACATTCAAAATTGTAGAATCAATATGGCAGAATTATTGTTAAAACACATATATACAAATATTATTCCGTGTCCCTGTTCCCCCAATTACATAAAGTATTTGGCATAATTATAACAATCTTACTGCATACACAACCATTTGCTTTCCTCCCCAAACATAATTGTACTTATTAAAATTAACCAATTATGTACAAAAATACTTGAACATTTATTATATAAAACTTCTATAGCTATCATCAACAGCATATACCTGTAGTCATTGAGGGAGTATAAAAAGTGGTCAATAATGTTCCAGTTAAACTATCAACAAGATAAACTGATAAAATCAATGCAAGTTTCCCAACAAAACAGGGAGGTAACTTAAATGGTACAATTGAAAAGTACAGACCACATGATATCAAGCAAATACTACAAATAGCATGTTTTGTGAGGGGGAGAAGAAATGGAAAAATTGCCTGTACACTTATTTTTATGTTTAGTTTATACAGTTGTAGAATTAAATGTGAGCTTTCAAAAACACAGGAGTTTTCTAGCAAAATACCAATTAGGGTTCCATCTGGAATGAGTAAGAGCACTTTCAGAGAAAACATTTTTTCAGGATTGAGGCTGAAATCTGGTTTACTTTTAGTTGCCAACAAGTTTTCAGTCTACACCTTAAAAACTCTCTCTTTCCACCATCTAAACCACTATCTCTTAAATTATTTTCTCCACATTTTTGGAGTGGAATATAGAGCAGCAGAATGAAAGAACTTTCATTGAGAAACTTTATATACAATAATAAGACTGAATCTTGTCTTTAAAAATTTGCTGCTTCAATTAGTTCTACTTGTAAATAGCCTCATTCTCATGAACATTTGCTTGACTCAATTGCTTTCAGCGTTTTCATCTTAAGAATCTGACATCAGTGGTTTTTTTCTTGGTTCACATTTAAAATGACTTATTCATTTTTGCCATTAAAATAATCTGAGGAGTTAGTTCCTGTGTCTGAAATCAATGATCTTTTAAAAAAATAACTGTACATATTGGCTACATTTTCTATAATACAATAATTATTGTTTATTATCTTCATGGAACTGTAAATTGCACCTGTCTAAAATAAAATAAAATGGAGCGGACAAATTCTACAAGCATGTAAACTAACCACTGTTGGAATGCTAGAAAAAAAGATCTCTAAGAGACAAATATTGAATAAAATGCAATAACATGTCAATAGAAAGAAAACAACCCAAACATTTTTTTCCTGGAAATTCAGCTACAATATCTTTGTAATAGGACTTTTTCCAGTGCAATGTAATCACAAACCACAAGAGCTTTATTGGATTCATTAGTTTCAAATCAAATTTTATTCTGTCATAAGGTACACTGTTTCACTAATATAAGACTTTCAATGAAGGTATGCTTTGATGTTGTTTGAACAGCTAGGCTCCAGGTTTAAATTTATATGCAGAATCACATTTGCTGTATGCACATAGAATTTTCAGTCTCATTACCTCTAGGTTCTGGCTTTTTAAGCTAGTACTTAGTTAAGTACTAAAAGTTAAGCAGCTTTTAAAAATCACCGGAAAGATTTGTGAAAAATATTAAAGTGCCTATGTTAGATATATTTTTCATTTAACTCATTCAAAAAATGATTATTTAACTTTTATAACTGAGAGACTTTTCTTGGAAGAGGTCTGGGTCGAGGTACCTGTTCTGTTCTCTTGCTGCTATGCTCCAAATTGCTTGGTCTGACCAACAAAGGTTTTGGGGGTAATGCTGGTGGATCTGTAGAAATGGGAATGGAAAGGCTGTGAGGTAGTGGGACAGGATGCCTCAGAGTCCGCTCATAAACACTATAAGGTGGAGGAGTTTTGCTCTCCTTTCTTATTGGCTCTTCGGAAATGTTGCAATTAGAAAGAGGAACTGGATGTTCATTGATGTGAGTTTCAAAACCAGATGTTTCAGTTGTACTACATCGACTAATCGAAGAAATGCCACTGCTGTAACTTCCAGACAAAACTGGAGAGTTGGAAATGAGCCCAGACGAATGGTAGTCCATAGGAAATGGTGAAAATGATTGCACAGAACCCTGAATTAGAAAAAAAAAATTAGTCTGGAAATAGAAAGAAGAGACTAGGAGGGAAAAGTAAGTAGAGGAACATGCCTCTACATTAGTTCTGGGTCCCTGTTATTGTCCATGTTATAACAATACTTATTGTTATAACATGTTTTGTGGTTTGAACATCAAAAACTGAATGGTGCTTATTCACTGATACTATAAAACCTTGAATTACTGTGGTTTGTATCTACTTTTAAATTACAATCGCCTAATCTATATTTGTGTTATTTAATATATCACATCACAGAACACTAATACAGTAGACAAGTGAACTATGCAATATTGGTGGTGTCTTCAAGCTAAAAAAAAGAGAGAGAAACCAAATTCAACAACCTATGAATGTTGGGAGAAATGATAACTCAAAGAACTTGAAAGAGTCCCCATTGCTCTACAAGGAGGGTTTAATATATCTTGAACAACAACCATCCATTGTGAATGCTCCTTGAATTACATGGATAAGCTGTTATGTTACAGGGTAGAATGAGAGAAATTAAGATTAAGAAATTAATCTCTTTATATTCATTCCAATTTATGACCACTGTCTCATGAATGTATTCAGCCTATTGTCTTTTATGGACCTTTACATGATCTGTTCATTCAGAACAGAAATGACTAAAAAGCTTCGTTCTTTATTCCCATCACACGACACAAATTGGGAAGCTTAGCATAAAAACACATTTATGTTTTGAAGGTGAAAAGTCAGCCACAATTAATGTAAATTATGAGAAATAAACAACGCAGCTCTGCTTCTAAATGTATTGAAGGCAGAACAGTACCTTCATTGGAGATCTTCCAGCAGAAGGGGAAACTGAGTTTATGTGTCGAAGTGGTGATGCTGTGGAGAAAATCATTTTCACATGAATTTAACATAGTTTAGAGTAAGTGAGGACTGTAATGGCTTGATAGAAATGAACAGCTTAGCCAAAATGAAGAAAAATATGTGTGAGAGAGGAGTAGGGGAAGGAAAAAGTGCATATAAATTTTACATTCAGAAAGATTTATAAAACGCATATCTCATAATATGTTGATAAAGATGCAGATTGTTAAATTGAAACAGGATTAAAAACAGTCAGACAGACCTCAGAGAGAAAACATAGAGCTTCCCATTAAATGAGCAACAGACAGCCCAAAGAAAATGGCCTGGACAAAATAAGCATGAAGCACTGAATCTGAAGATCTTTATAATAATAGAAATTTTATAAAAAGATAAATATGAACTGAGAGTATGTAGTAGAGTGAATATCTCTATTGGGGAATCTTGGTTAACCACATAGATTTGCTCCATTCACTTCTCTCTCATATAAATTTCAAGTAAGAAATAGTATAAGGTAATAAAATGAATTAACAGATGAGGCCCAGACTGGTTTGAATTAACCCCACAGTTAAAAACATATACCTGTAGAAAATCAGTACTGAAATATTTTAGAAGGTTGACAAATAGTAATCAGGGGTTATATTTCCATCTTATCATAAAACCAAAATACATATATTTAGTAACCACCAAACTGTCTTTCCTGCAGATGAGAAGCTGGTAACATAACTAAAATTAAAAAGATCATTGGAAAATTAATCATTATAAAGTCTTTCTTCTCATTTCTCTAAAGAAGCTTGGTCCATTAGGTCTATTACAAATTAAATTGTACTGGCTTTGCCACCCACTTGCTCAGATTCACAGCAAAATAATAATATCTCCATGACAGGCAAACCAAAAAGTATAGCAAAAACAGTAAAAATATTAATTAGGAATACCAGATCAACTATGACGATGACGATGACATGGCAGTGGTGGGCTTATCCGGGATGACAGTAAAGATCCTTTTAAATTTTTTTTATTATTTTATTAAAAGTTACATTTACACTTACATATGACAACGGTTCAAAACCATTGAACCGTTTCCAACTTATTGGTATCAGAAATATCCTTATAAAATATTAAATTACCAATTATTTATTATCTACTATATTTCAAAATCAAATCATTGCAATTTTGATAATATCATCCATATCTAAAATGTTACATTAGATTATTTTTCATTCCTACTCCAAAACCAAATCTTATTTAAAATATATTTCCTTTTTTATAATGTCATCATATTTAAACATATACCATCATATGTCATATTTCAAACTATCTATTCTAAATTCTGAAACCAAATTGTACCATTTAAAATATCTCAGTTTTTCTTTTACATCTTATTTCCATAATAAAACATATTATGATTTATAATCCTTAATTTACATCTAAATTCTTGTATTTCAATTTATCTTTTTCTTACTTAATAATTCTCTATCTTTAAATCTTCTATAATTTTTGACCATTATTTAACATCATCAACAATGAAGATTCTTATAGGAAGCAGGTGAAGGCTCTGGTGGTGCAATAAAAATAACCTGGTTTTGAATGTTAATGAAACAAAGGAGATCATTGTTGATTTTAGAAAGAGCCAGCTTAGTCATACTTCACTTTGTATCAAGGCTACAGCTGTGGAGATGATCAATAGTATTAAAGAGCCGTGGTGGTGCAGTCTGTAGAGTACTGTATTAGAGTGCAGCTGCCTGCAATTAACTGCAGTTCGAATCTCACCAGGCTCAAGATTGACACAGCCTTCCACCCTTTCGACGTGGGTAAAATGAGAACCCAAAATGCTGGGGGCAATATAGTATGTGCTGATTCTGTAAACTGCTTAGAGAGGGCTGAAAAATGCTCTGATAGGTAGTATATAAATACAGTGTTATTGCTTTCGCTATATAAATATTTGGGGGTGTATATAACTAACAATCTTACTTACTTCATATGTTATCTTTAGTGAAACAGCAAACCAACATTTATGTTTCCTGCATTGGATGAGGAGAACACATCTTTCTCTTTCTGTCCTGGCCACTTTTTACAGAGGCACAAGTGAGAACATTTTAACAAACCGCATCACTGAGGGCTGTGCCTGCAACCACAGTGGTACGGATGCCTTTTCACAGGTCTCTGTGAAAAGCATCCGACATCCAATCTGTTGGGGGGTCCCTGAGACCTAACTTGCCCTGGAGGGGTGAAGAAACAAAGGTGCACACCTTGGTGTGATTGAGGGGGAGAATCGCCATCTCCCAACTTGGCTCCGAGGCAGCCGCCATGACCAGCGGATCGCAAGGTGACCATTGAGTTACCAGAAAGCCAGGACAACCACCAAAAGAAGAGACTCAGAAAGAAAGATAATGGGAAAGTCGGGTGGGAATATAAGATCAAATACACTACACTTGGGAATTGACTTTTAAAGCTCTCCTGAAAATAACTAAAGGGAAGAGTCTTGAAGCCGAACCTTCAAAGTTTAAAAGTGGCGGAGGGAAAGTGCAGCAACCATTTTTTAACAGCTGACTGTCAGTTTGCGAAAGATTGTATCAGAGGGAATTTTCACTTTTATTTTTGGGGATAATTGGACGTTTTCTAGCCTGTGTTATTGATACTTCAAAGACTCTTATTTTTCTTTCCTACATTTTGAAAACTTTGTCTCTTAAATTTATTTTTCGTTTCTTAATTTCAATTGGCTTTCTGCTGTGCTTTTTTTTTTGAGACAAAGAGAAGACTTCAATTGGTTCAGTGTCTGCCAGTGTTTTTTGCGTTTTTTGGAGAAAACTACACAGAGGGGACAGAAAGGAATATCAAATTCAACATAACAGTGATCTTGAACTCAAATAAACAACAGCTATTGGATCAAGACAGTCTGATAAGCTTTAAAGAACAAAAAATAATAAGAGGTTCTAAAAATTATCAGCCTTTTGGAGTCCCCCTCTTGAATGGACATTATGAAATACTGGCAGTAACTTTTCTTTGTTTTGAGTTAAAAAGAGACGTTGGTTGAAACTTCTTTTTTTTTCCATCATAAGACACAGCAATTTAGTGGATTATTTTTTCAGTGCTGGACATTGAGAGTTTTCCCCCTTTTTTGGGGTGTGTGTGTGTTCCTGGAGATTTGGATAAAATTTTTCCTCTTTGGATATTTTTGGATTTTATTGGACTGACATTTTTATTTGGGGGGGGGGTTACATTTCTTTTTCTCTTTTTTCTTTTCTTTTTGGGTCTTGTCCCTCTTGGGAGAGAAGCACAGCAGGCCAGTTTGGATTATCAATTTGTGGACATCTTTTTCCCCCTCTTATTTAGATCTTTTTTGATTCTATTGGATTGATTTTTTTAATATGGTCCTTTTCTCTGGACTTTTTCTCTTTTTTTATTTTTGCTTTTTTGCTTTTTTTTTTTTTTGCTTTTTTCTTTGTTGGGGGAAAAGAACCGTGGGCCAATTTAGATTATTTAGAATGGATTATAAACATTTTCAATTTTTTTCTTTTTTTCATCTCTACATATAATTTGGAGATACAGTTGGTGAATCTTTTTTGTTGTTACAATGTCAAAGACAGGGATTGTAGCAAGTACAACATAGACAAGTATTAGCCCTGGTTCACAATGTTCTATTGAAGTGATGCTCCAGCAAGAAAAGGCAAATCAGATTCAACAAGAAATGAAAGCTATTGTCGCCAATGGTAGTTCTCAAAGAATAAAACTCACACTCCCACTCCCAATGTTGAAAGGAGGTTTGTTTTACTCCTAGTAAGTAATTCACACAGCAAACGGAAATACG
>JANHFQ010008654.1:110226-121757 GCA_032468035.1 Aparallactus werneri | reverse complement strand
TACACAGTTATAAAACCCATCTGAATCTATCTGTAAATCTCATTCCTTGCTAACCAATTTATATTGGTTATTATCTACAAGCAATCATCTCAAAATAAGTATAGAACAGAAAATGTTGCATACTTGTGCAAAATATTGATGTTCAAAATGTTCAAAAAATTGAATAAATAGTCATCTTTGTTTAGAGTGGTTTTTTTTCAAATACAATGAATGTCCATCTGGAATTATATTCTTGTAACACCACACACATATTTTCTTGTAACACCATACATACATTTTTTTTATTTGATTCATCTCTTCAGACCTTGCAGATCAGCATAAGCATGATGGCATTAAAATCTTCTGTAATATAAGTGGCTCTAACTTATCACTACAATAACTGGTAAGTTAAGAGCCCGGCTCTGCAAGCATGGCGGTGGAAGAAGAGGGGCTCCGGGTGTTTCAGAGCGTCTGGATAAAAATAGGTACCGTGTGGGAAAGGGAAGGTGGCAGAGCAACAAAGGGAGCGGGACGAGCCTTCTGCTATGTTTAATGGGGACACTCACTCTGCCAGCTTCGGGAGGCAAAGCGGAGCTCAGCTCGCTCCACGGAAGGTTTCCGCTCTCTCCCCTGCCTGTCTCCAAAGTACTTGGTGGAGGAATGGGGGAATCTGAAGAACCCGCTGCTTTTCTCGGCTGCTCAGGGCAGACCCGAAGCGTCGCATTGCCCGGGCTTTGCTGCTTTTGAGCCTCGGTCCAAGGACAGCAGCATGGGAAAGACGTGCTGTGGGAGGAGGAGGATGGTGGCCAAAAGAAGGGAGGATGCTGCAAAGCAGGAGCGGTTGGGAGAGAAAATCAGGAGGAGAAGGTGACTTGCCAGTTAGCATCAAGCAGGAAAAATTGCCCTTTCGCCCAGCAGAAACCTGCCAGGATTGCCGGGCGAAGTGACTCCCAGCTTTTGCTGCTCCCAATCCTTTGCAGAACCAATTCCCCTTCCTCCTGGGCTTGCCAAACTTGCTGCGCACTCCAGGCTCACCCCATCCTCAGACTGCATCTGCTGGCCAAACCTGGCTTGCATGTCTTCGGGTCCTGAAGCCCAAAACGGCCAGTCGAAATCCGAGCCAGTGCAGGGACAATTTGGCCAGGCTTTTCTTCACCCAGCCACCTCTTTCCTTTTCTTTTGGGAGATCTTGAAGCGCCAGCTCGGATTTCGATCCCGGCAGCTTTCTGATGGGTGAAAGGGCGATTTTTCCTGCTTGATGCCAGCTGGAAAGTCACCTCCTGATTTTCTCTCCTGCCCACTTCTGCTTCACAGCATCCTCCCTTCCCTTGGCCATCCTCCTCCTCCCACAGCACGCCCTTCCTGCACCGCTGTCCTTGGACTAAGGCTCAAAAGCAGCAAAGCCTGGGCGATGCAATGCTTCGGGCCTGCCTCGCGCAGCCAAGAAAAGTGGCAGGTTCTTCAGATTCCCCCACTCCTCTACCAAGTACTTCGGAGAAAGGCAGGGGGGACAGTGGAAACCTTCCGCGGAGCGAGCCGAGCTCCATTTTGCCTCCTGGGGCTGGCAGAGTGACCATCCCCTCCCCGGTGAACATGGCAGAAGGCCTGCCCTGCTCCCTCTATTACTCTGCCACCTCACCTTCCTGCACGGAACCTATTTTGATCTAGATGTTCTGAAACACCCGGAGCCCCTCTTCTTCCACCACCATGCTTGCAGAGCTGGGCTGTTAACTTACCAGTAATTGTTTCAGGAGATCTTGAAGTGCCGGCTCAGTTTTTGACTGGTCGTTCTGGGCTGCAGGATCCAAAGACAAGCAAGCCGAGCAGATGTGGCCAGCAGATGTGGTCTGAGGACAGAGGGGTGAGCCCAGAGTGTGCAACCAGTTTGGCGAGCCCGAGGGGAGAAGGGGAATCGGTTCCGCAAAATCCTGCCCAAGGAGAGGCAAGTGTTCTGGGGATGACGGGTGGCAGGTTGCAGAAAAGCCCTCGCTTCCTGTCCATCTGGTACCGCTGCAGTCTTGGGGGGGGCATCACGGCAGGGCTTTCAGGACCTGACCCGAGTATAAGTCGAGGGTGACTTTTTCAGCCCATTTTGGGGGCTGAAAAACTCAACTTATACTCGAGTATATACGGTACTTAAAACCACAATTTTATTTCTTCTTTCTTACCTGTACTAAGGCAGATGGAATTTATTTGCTCTTTATCCATATTTCCTTACAATACATTTAGATTATTATTGCATACAGATATGGAGAGCAAAATCCTATCTATTTAGCCACCTCTTCTTAACATCAAAGAGATAGCCTTTTAAAATCTTGTTATTAGTAACTCTTAGTTTGCTTTTTCTTTCTTGTCCAATCCTTCTAAATACTTGAAAAGTCCTCAATAGAATCTGAATGGAAAATTGCTACAATGTAATGCTTTTTCCTAGGTATATGCCAGCTCTGTTAAAATTGATTGAAAGCAACTTGTCTGAATTTTCTTTTACCTGCTCAAGCATCAGTTCTCTTAAGCATGTGATCTTTTCTCCAGCCCCTGGATGGTTCAGAACATATTCCTTCACAAAGAATGCCTGAGAAGAACACAATCATTGCACAAAGTCATCCATGTTATTTCAAAGTTATGCATACAATGTTTTGTTTCTAACATTATCTTGACTACTATTTAGACAATTTATGGATGCATTGAGTTCTATCCGTATATGTTTAAATTACTTGAATTATACAAAAATCAACAAATTCTTATTATATTACATGGAATCACATTCTATGAACTATTTTGAAATCTAGGAAATCTAGCGACAGGTCTCTTACATCATAGTTATATGTCATGAATTGATAAAATAGTAAACAAGTAATATGGTAACAAAACCTACATCAAAGGGGAAGACTTTCACATTTTGGAATTTTCAAAATCAATGCACTTTTAAAATACCAGAATACCAGAATAACAGAGTTGGAAGGGACCTTGGAGGTCTACTAATCCAACCCCATGCTCAAGCAAGAAACCCTATACCATTTCAAACAAATTGTTGTCCTATCTCTTCTTAAAAACCTTTAGTGCTGGAGCACCTACAACTTCTGGAGGCAAATCATTCCACTGATTAACTGTTCCATCATGAAATTTCTTCTTAGTTCTAGGTTGGTTCTCTTGTGAATTTGTTTCCATGCATTGCTTCTTGTCTTGCCTTTAGGTGCTCTGGAGAATAGGTTGACCACCTCTTCTTTGTGGCAGCCCCTTAAATATTGGAATACTGCTATCATGTCACCCTTACTCCTTGTTTTCATTACACATATCCAATTTCTGCAATTTCTGCAAAGGACCTCCAGTCCTGAATCATGTTTGTTGCTCTTCTCTCCACTCTTTCATTCAATAATATGGGAACTGCAAATTCATGAATCCATATCCGTAGCACAAATAAATATTTCTCTACCAAAAGATGAGGGCTCCACATTGTCCTCCAGTTTATCTCCCCTCACCATGACATTTGATTTTGTCCTAAGCAGCATGGTTAATAAAAATTAAAGTCAGTTGGGTGACCTTGGGCCAGCATTGTCTCTCAACCCAACCTACCTCACAGGGTTATTGTTATAGGGAAAATGGGAGATGTTTAATATGTTCATCACATTGAGTAATTTGTGAAAATAATAATGGTGGTGTATAAATAAAAAATAAATGTTGCCAATGCACGCAACATACTATATCACACGATGACGTAGCAAAAATGTGTCCTCACAATGTTATTTTACATACAGAAAAAGCTAAAACAATAGTAACAAAAGAAAAGAACAAAAGTAATAATCAGAATAGATAGAAAAATATTCAAATCTGAGTATATATAGAAATTCACAACTTCCTCAGTCTAATGCTCCCAGAGTTGTTTTACTAATAATCATGGGGAAACAGAAGCATAATATACTGTATTTATTCTGAGCCCCTTAAAGAAAGAATTAAAAAGCATACATAATTCTTATTTAATGATGAGTCAAGTTAACAACAACTTTGAAAAGAGTGCTCTGTGGCATATAAAGCACTTCTAAGCATTGCAAAACTTTGCACCATCTCTCACAGACACAGGATCATGATCTGTGCGTGCAGCAATTGGTCTACACTTAAGACATAAGGGGGCGTGCATAAGCACACCAGTGTGCCTACCGTCCCTGTCTTAATTCTCCATTTACCTATATATACTTCTTTGTCTTAATGTCTCCATTTACCTATATATACTTCTTTGTTCATGTTTATATCTATACCTTTATCTGTTATCTTAAATAAGATTGACAAATAAATAAAATAAAAAATAAACAAAAATAAACACTGCCAAGCCTCCACTCCATCCCCCAATGATCTGGGATCACCATTTGCAATCTCCTCTGCTGACTTCCTCAAAAAGTCAGTGGGGAAGTCAGCAGGAAAGTTGCAGCAGAGGGTAAGGAGGTGAGTTGAAATCTTTTGAGGGGTTACAGGAATGGAACTAAAATCTTCAGAATTTCAGCTCTGTTCTGACTGCCCCACAAAAGATTTCCCTCCATGCATAGGCAGGGGGGGGGGAATATTTTGGCGGGCTGCAGGAATGTTTGAGAGGAAAAGGCGATTTCCTATGAACTGAAATTCCCAGCAGGCAGACCTTTCGCTCTCAGAACTGTGTCCAAGGAGGATTTCAGCTTTGTGTGCAGTTGAAATGCTTTAGCAGGCAACTCTTTCCTGACCAAGAAGATCACTTAATAACTGTAATCCGGAGTGCCAAGATTGCAATCATTGAGCAAAGCAGTCACATGGGTATTTCACTTAATGACTGCTTCACTCAATGAATGGGATTCCAAACCCAATTATGATTGTTAAACAAAGGCTACCTGTATAATAAATATTGCAGATTTGAAAATCAATTGAAATAATAGCCATTCAGATTTTAAGTATTTGTAGTTAATATAACAATAAATTTAAATAAAACATTAGCATTTATCTAAAATTAAGTTTAGTGAATTGGGAGATTAAGAGAATAAAAAAAAGGTATCAGCAAGGATGAAGACCCATATGATACTTAATAATATCGTATTCTATAGAACCTAATGGACAACTGAAAGCTCAAGCTATAAAGCTACAACACTTTTCTACTATTGCTCCTTAGCAACTAGTATTTGGGATACTGAAACAATAATGGAACCTAACCCTAACACATATGGAATGACACTTACTTCTTGATACCTGGCAACTCCTCCATTAACTGCTGCATCAATTACACCATTCAAACACATTGTAAGTGGATTGATATTCTGCATCTGTCGAGTCTGACACTGACTGATCAATGTCCTCAACTGTTGGTTTTTATTTTCCAATACTTCAATAGCATTCTCCAATGGACTCATTTCCATCTACACAGTTAACAAAAATGGCAGAAATAAAAACAAAGAAGGCTGATTTGCACTGAAAGTCACAATAATATATGCTGATTTTCAAGCTATTTCATAGTCCATCATTCTGAAATTTTCATGTTGAAAATACTAGTATTATTAAACTCTCTAAATTCTGGCATTCTTTCTGGTTTTTAGAATTACACATGTAATTTTTGATTACCAATTGGTATAAGTTCTTAAAACAATATTTGGGGGGATTACAAATTATCAAATTATTATTTTAAAGTAGCTGATTATGCATAAATGTTACAGTGAATACATTTTTTTCTAATCCAGTTCATTCAAACACTGCTATTGTGTTTTTTTTTCTTTTCCGAATAAGTTGTTCACAAGTCCGTTGCAATGATATCAATACATTTTAAGTGGTAGCACATAAATCCAATTTTGGAAAAGTTCACGGTTTAGCTTCTATTTTATGTAAGCAGATGAAAGTTACGCACAACTAGAAATGGGGAGATAGCTTTGAAATCTTAACTGCATTCATATATCACAGGAAGCACACAGTTCATTTTAATCTCATTTAATGAACAAACCATTTATTAATTTGTATTTTTATTTATAAGATTTAGCTGATGTATTTATTTACTTACTTACTAGATTTATAAAGCCATCCAACTCAAACAAGTGACTCTGGGCAACATACCATGTCCAGAAAATAAACAGTAAATTAAATCCTATTCCACCCCACATTTAACATACACAAAATATAAATGTGAGAAGTACAAAATATTAAATGGTGACCAAGCACCATCATAAAAACAACCAAAAGTGAATTCCATTCAACCAGCTCCAAATGCTTAAGGAAAAGTCAAATCTCTCACTCTCAAGCAAGGTTGAAGCTCTTAGGTCTGGTGCCGCATATAAACCCTAAGCACAAACTGAAGAATTGTTAGAGAAACTTTTCTCCAAGTAAGTTATCCACAACTCTCACCATTATAACCATATGGCCATGTTAAAATAAAGAAATGTCTACTATTGAACATTTACTATAACTAGCCAAAATTTATAAAAATAACTCTACACTTTAATTATTTAGAACCTCCATATGTTATGAATATATTTTGTTATTTATTCACATAATTTGTTTCAATAGCTTCTCATAAGCATTCAATGAGCCATACTAAAACTATAATTATATCAGTCCTAATTACATAGTTACAATTCAAGTGCCAATTCATCACACTTCTAAATGAGTGATTGTTATTTAATAAATGCCTTAAATAGGAATTCCAAAGACCAGAAATGTAAGAATGATGTATTTATTCTATGATTAAGGATGATTCTGAAAAAAAGTTACTGGACAACATTAGCACTGGAGCTAGTATGAGAATATTTTGGTATTCAGATATTAGAGTAACATATTCAATATACCATCACATATTGTATTATTTATTAAGCAACATAATAAAGGAGTACAATATCATATTGTATCATAGAACACCACATCTTTAAATTTATTTATTTCTTAGTCATAATTCTTCATATTCAAGTAGTAAAACTGTAATTATCAATTCATTTTTACACAAGTTTCAAAGCACTAATAACTCTATAAACAAATTTCTTCCTTTCCTTTTCTCTCTTAGACCAAGTTCAAAATCAGACTTGAACTTTATTGTTAAATGCTATTTTTTTATTCTAATGTAAGCAATTTAAAGCAGCATGCAAAATATATTTGGCACCAATATTCTATGTTAATAATGGAGGGTCACCAGAGGTGGTATTCAGCCAGTTCCGACAGGTTCCGGAGAATTGGTAATGATAATTCTGAGAACTGGCAAATACCACCTCCAATTGGCTGACCCTGGCAAATACCACCTCTGATTGGGTGAACACATAGTTATGCCCACCAAGCCACAACTACAGAACCTGTAGTAAAAAAAAACTGAATCCCACAACTGAGGGTCACCTATTTTTCCCAGCTTGTACTCACAATTTCACGTTTCTCCACTTCAAACCATCGGGAAATTCCTGGCAAACTCTGCACCAAGATCAGTGTTGTTCTCTCTACCCATATACTCTGAAATAAAAAAAAATAAAATGCCAATTATGTATTCTATTTCTGGAGTGAGACATCATAAAGTTGAGTCCTGGAACATGTATCTACAATAATTTATGTATTTAATTTTGAATGACAAAGAGGTAAAGGGAATATTGATCAGTTTATTTAAATAAAATGGGATAGTAACTTTCTTGTCAGCAACTCAAAAGTGATTTGGCACAGCTTTTTTCTGAGATTTTTTTTCAACATCTCAATATAACCTATAGTATTAGCAAACGGACTCCCAGCCAAGTACTAACCAATCCCAACAACTCTTAAATTCCAAGCCCATTCAAAGTTCTTCGAGTGATGCCTTCTAACATAGAAGATAGAAATAAAATTCAAAAAGATTTTGATAAGTTAAAAAAAACACCAAGAATAACAGAACTCAAAGAATGGCAAAGATTTTGGAGACTCAGTTTGACAGAAATGTGTGCCTCTGGCCTCTGTTTGGTAATTTAACTTTAAGACTTTCATCTTTGCTGGGTACCTAGGTTCCTTTTCTTTCTTAATTAGTACTATCAGTCTTCATCACTATTTCTTGTTTCCATATAAGCTTCTTTAGATATGGCATATGGCATTATTAGGAATGATTTGTATCCAAAATATCCCCAATTTCACACCCTATCTCTATGTCATGTGAATTTGGCATACTGTATATTAATTCCCTATATGATGTGAAGAAAACAAATTTTCATTTTCTGAAAAACAGGAAAATAAAAAAATGTATTTAACGTATAACAAACGCCAGTAAGTCATCTAGTTTTACTTTTCATTTCTATGAATTCTTCTGGAAAACTATGAAATGAATCAAATATTTGTTAATGAGAATTGGAATGATAATATACCTTGAATTCATTGTCTTTGTCTTTGGTCCCTTTGTGAAATGGCCTGTCATATCGAAATCGCCATATATGGTTTACTTTATAAAAACTTTTGATATTATCTGGAATGCTTTCTCTTTGCAGTACATCCTGACTTTCAGGAATTGGTGTCACAGCATAGATTTGCAGATCTATGTATAAAATGTTAAGTACTAAGTAAACAGAAGAGGATGCATTTGCTAGATGAAAGAAAGCTAGGTAAAGTGCATAACGGTTAAACAAGCAATACTTCTTTTCTGATTTGGGATTTGCCAGAGCAGAATATCTGGAAAACAAAAATAGGAGTTTGCCTATCTACATAACAGATTAGGACACCGTGACTCCTACTTTGAAAGAACTACTACTATTACTATGCACCTGACCACAAACTAAGATATTTAGAAGGGAACCTGCCAGACACATTATTCTGTGTCACTCCTTCATCTTAAGAGTTCTATGCAACCTGTTTTCTTTCTGTTTTAGAATATCCATTAGGACAATATTCAGTCATTAGCCAAGCATTTAAAGTCCAATAATATTACTTTTTTGTATGTACTCATTTTTTTATTTTTTAAAGCATAAGCTACCTTGAGTTTTCATTTTAATCAAAAGGAAACCTGTGATTCAACTAAATATTTTTGTTGCTATTATTTTTCCTCTTTTCTTTTAGTCCATTTTCTGTTAGCATGATCATGCTGATCAATGATTATGTCCCATCAAGTAATTTTCATCTCCTAGATACCATATAGATACTCTGCTTGACAATCTGTCCCTAATCTAGTCTCTTAGGTTTGGTCATCCAATATTGCATCTGTTGCTTCTGTAACTAAGTCTATTCACCTTGCTGCTGGTCATCTGCTTCTTCTCTTTCCTTCCATCTTCCCTTGCATTTGAGCCCTTTTCTTAAAAACCATGTATCTCCATTTGCTTTGTAACATCATGACATAGCTTTGCATCTGCTATCAGTATATTTAATTTCCTTTTTCCATTACTACTTTTAAAGTAAATCCAGTTCTGTACTGTGGATTTTAAATGTGGATTTTACACACACTGCTCCATTTAAAATTAAACTAGTAGACATTAACATGCACAGCTTTAAAACAATAATAGGGATACACTGTGCCTCTGCTTGAAAGATGGTTTCATCCGGTTGATTGGCATGTTGCATAGCAATGGCATGTGGAAATTCATTTAACATCCGCTGTTGAAAAGCCTCCAGACGCTCATAATCATGTCCTCGGCAAACAAATTCTTTGTTCTGCATAAGAAAATAAAGCTCTTTCTATAAATAAATGTGGACAGTTTCCTCTTGTTCTAAGATTCTTTAGCAATGTTCCTCCTTTGTAAGTCTTTCAGAGCAGAATTTTGTCTTCTATTTTCAATTACATTCTATCCCTAGCTATTAAAAATGTAGGGTAAAAAATGCCCCACCCTTTTATTTTGGAGGAATTGTAAGACAGAAATGCTCTAGAAAAAGAATTCAAGAGAAACTAAAGATGCATTAATATTAATTCCCAAAATAAAAAAAACATATTAGAGTACTTGCAGATATTTGAATGTTGTTTCTTTAAAGAATATTTTTTGTCTTTGTTGGTTGCATGCATAACTAGGGCCAGTTAAATATTCTTTTTGTAAGCATACTCCAAATAATGCTTAATAAGATTTTTATTTAAAGAATTTTAAACTGAAAAGTACCAGTTTAGATGGAAAAGAACTAAATGTTTACATTTGTCTTCATATTAAAAATCCATGTGGTTTCCACAGTGGCTCCCAATTAGTCATTCCATTAGAAAAGCAGGCATGAATCTCACAAAACACAGACTATAATAGCAACATGATTTTTAATGTAATCCTATAATGAGGCATCATTACAATAATAAATAATTAGTTAATATATTGAAACTGCATTTTTTTCTGTTTGACTGATAAACTCAGTGGGGAAAATAGAACAGACGCAGACAGTTCTTGACTTATGAATCAAGAATCGGACTTCTGTCACTAAGCAATATGGTAGTTAAGTGGGTTGCATCCAATTTTATGATCTTTTTTACCCTGGTTTTTAAGGGAATCCCACTCCCTCCATAGACTTTGCTTGTCAAAAGCCCCTGGGAAGGCAATCATGAGACCCCAAGCTGCTATAACCATCGTAAATACATGCCAGTTGTCAAATGCCCCAATTCTGATCACATGACTGGTGGGATGCTGCAATGGTTATGAATCACTCTTTTCACACTGACATTACTTTGAATAGTCATTAAATGAATGGTTATAAATCGAAAACAACCTGTAGTCTGTTTTCAGGTCTCTCATCCCAGCTCATATGAAAAAACATAACTATGATTTGAAAGAGATATTTTACTTACAGTAAAACTGAGAAAGCAAATCAATTAATAAAGCATAATTAATCACACAAAGAAATTACTCTCAAGTGATTTTGCTTATGGCCATTGACAAGAATATTCTGATGTTGCTAAATCCCACTTTTACTCCAATGCCCCATTATGAATTCTTTTTTTAAAAAGAAACAATCCAATAATATATGCTTCACTTGCCAAGTGTGGTTTTTTTATTTACTTTTTTTGCTACTGTAGGAACTTCAAGTTGTGCAGTTTAAATAAGATTTCCACATCTTTGATGTATTGTATTTCTTTAAATGGTCACTGCCTGATTATCAAGCATCATGAATTCATAAAGAAAAACACTAAACTTGCACGAGGAGAGTAGCTTTAATGGAAGAAAGTGTGCAAAGAAATACCAATAGCACATATTACCGTATTTTTCAGTGTATAAGATGCACTGGAGTATAAGACCCACCCAGCTTTTGGGGAGGAAAACAAGAGGAAAAAAATCTGCACCCAGCAATTTGTCTCTTGTGCTGAATCAGTCTGAAACTGAAACATGCTTCAGCAAAGGAGACAATGGGGGGGGGGAGGAATCTGCAGAGGCAGATTTCCCCCCTTGTTTACCTTCCCAACAGCTCATAACAACTGATTGGGGATATGCAGATCCCCTGACCAATCGGCTGCTGAATCAGGTTGGCTGAAACTGAAACTAACAGGCTTTAGCTCGTGAGACAAAGGGGAAAAATCTGCTTCAGTTTGAGTTTCAGCCAGCCTGATTCAGCATGAGCAGCAGCTGATAGTCGGGTGGACCCAATAGCCCCAATCAGAACCGGTAGTTTAAAAATTGAATCCCACCACTAGTGAGAACAATCAACCAATGGAACAGCTTGCCTTT